>JACEFZ010027128.1:32500-57003 GCA_014155875.1 Cepaea nemoralis | reverse complement strand
CACTTTTTTCAGTTTCCTTTAATTCAAACACTGTTCAACAATTGCCGTACTGCTTGTATGTGAAACATGAGACTGGCCCGGTAATGGTTATTATTGGATCCGGCGGGTTGCTTGAATTCCTCAATGTACAGTAATGTACACTGATATGACATATTTCTCCGTCTGTCGCGGTGGTTTGGAATGAACAATGGTGGGAGGCGTAGTTCCTAGAAGAAGGAACTGAATCTGAACTGGTAAGGGTTCAGCAACATTTCGAGAGCTGTGAAGAGAACGATGATCTGTTAAGGACCAGTTATATGATGACGATGACATCTACATATCTATCTATCAATCGACAATTCACCCACATATTTATCTGTTTATCCAGTTGCTTATCTGTCTTTGTATCCACTGAGACACCTGCTTACTGACTTTACTGTGAACTTGTCTAACAAATTACCTAGCTACCAGATCATGCAGGGTCCAAGATAATCAGCAAGCTGATTTGTCAACCTCAAAAGCGCCAATCACAGAAGCACTACGGATAAACAAGGAGGAGTGAGGATGGTGGGGGGGGGGGGGGGTTATAAAACAGGTTACATGTAACTGCTAGTTGCAAACTGATGAAGAGGGTTTCAAATCAACTCGACCAAGAATGTCGTACAGCATCATTTGTGGCTGGCGTAGACATGATCACAAGTGGGAACTCATTTACTGCCTATATTGTACCTTGCGGTGTATGGCAGGGGGTTTTGAGCCTGAGGGATTAAGGCCACCTGGCTAGTGCAGTCGCCGCGAACTGTGCAGGTTATGATTTTCTTTTTTCCCCCGATAGAAAAATAAATACTCTGTCCTTCTGGCCTTTTACACTCACAGACTGCTATTCGTCAATCTCTAGATGTTATTTTCCCACTTATATCGCTGTCTACCGCTTGCTCATCTACCTTCAGCTCTTCTCTTCAGTATGATTCTATCAAGAGTTCTTTGTTTTTTAATGTGGTCAAAATATGTAACCTGCCTCCTTGTATTTCTTTCATTAACTCTCTTTTTGTCTCCCCCTTTCCCCCATGAAATGCACCTATTTTTTTGTATATTCATATCTCCAAGAATTTCATTAAGGACGGCAAAGACGCATTCATAATTTGTGCGTACTGAAACAATCAGCATTTCTAAACTGCAAGAGAGAGAGAGAGGGGGAGGCATATATAGAGACAAATATGGCTCGATTGCACTGACTCCCATTCTATGTATTCAATTAGTCAATCTACCTAAGTAATTATTTATCTGCCTGTCTGTTAATATTACTGAAGAATTAACACCAATCACGGTATATTATTAATAAGACGATATTATTTATTAGCCGGCTCTGTGGCGACACATCCTTCTGTATACAGTGAACAACTGGGGTTAAAATTAAATTGTAAGAAGACAGAGATTAAGTTCGTCACTAGGACGAAAGAAATACCACAATGTAATATACGGATAAATTTGAATATTTTTAAACAAGGGAATCGGTACAACCATCTCGGAACAATCATAACATCTTATGGGAGGTGCCTTGAAGAGATTAGAACAAGAATCGCTATGGTGGAGGTAGTCCTTCGCAAGATGGAAAACATACTGATCAATAAAAAGATGCCAATTGTAACTAGAAAAAGAGTGTTGAGGTGTTACATTGAACCTGTACTTTTGTATGGATGTGAAACGTGGACAATGAGCAGACCAGCTGAAAAACGTTTAATGGCAGTGCAAATTTAGTTCTCTGGGAAAATGCGAAGAATACCATGAACAGACATGAAAAGCCACTGAGCAAGTCCTACAAGAAGCAAATGAAAAGCAAATGAAAATCGTAAACAGATTAGAGAAATTAAACGTAGATAGACAAAATATGTTGGGGACTCTATGTAACATTTGTTTTATAGTTTATATGTTGTTCGGATTACTGTACGTCCTAGTTATATAAAATATATAGAGTACTTGGTGACAACTGGTAATATTGAGGGGAAAAGAACAAGGGGAAGGCATAGAAGTAAATATCTAGATGACGTGGCCACGTGTCATTGTCGAGACAAGAACACAAGCTGATCTACGATTCTGGTAATCGCGTGAGATGTTGACAGATGATCGCCCACGCTTATGACCATGGCACATGATGACGATGTGGCGAACTATTTGTTTAGGCGGTTTAGAATAAAGAATAAAGCAGTATACGAGAGTATAACTCTCACTGTGACATAGGCCTCTCTCTCTCTCTCGCTCTCTCTCTCTCTCTCTCTCTCTCTCTCTCTCTCTCTCTGTGTAACAGAGCGATATATATAGAGAGAGAGTGTGTGAGAGAGCGAGTGAGAGAGAGAGAGCGAGTGGGAGAGAGAGAGAGAGAGAGAGAGAGAGGAGAAATAGATAGAGAGAGAGGGAGAGAGAGAGGGCGGGAGGAAGGGAGAGCGAGAGAGGTCTTCCCCTGTCTTTAGCCCTACGGATTCCAAAAGTTCACATTCGGTCAGAGGTTAAAATTGTACTCAGTAAATGCAAGATATGGTTAGTGTGAACTTTAGGCAGGGTTAAAGACAGGGGAAGACCTAACACACACACACACACACACACACACACACACACACACACACACACACACGCACGCACGCACGCACACACACACACACACGCACGCACACACAGAGAGAGAGAGAGAGAGAGAGAGAGAGAGAGAGAGAGGGAGGCCTATGTCCCAGTGGCAGATAAAGGGTGAAAGAATGAGAAGATATCTTCTTCTTCAGCGTTCCGAGCCATTGAGGTTCTTTCCTGCAGATACAATCCGTCTCCATTCGTCTCTCTGGCGGACCTTCTCTTGCCAGTCGTTGATTCCAAGTGCTTGTAGGTCTGTATATATATTATCTCTCCATCGTCTTCTTGGTCTTCCTCGGGGTCTACGGTCATTTATTTCCTGAGTGTAAGCGAGTTTTGTTTCCCTATTATCTTCCATTCTTTCTATATGCCCCAGCCATTGTAGTCTATTAGCCTTCATGATACCAGTGATTAGCGGGGACTTAAACAGATCATAAATGTCTTTGTTACTTCTTCTTTTCCACTCCCCACTTTGTGTATCCCTAATGGGTCCAAAGATGCGTCTTAAAACTTTGTTCTCAAAGGTTTGTAACAAGGCTTTGTCTCCTTTCGTTGTACTCCAGGTTTCAGAGCCATACAGCACAACTGGTCTGATCAGTGTTTTGTATATTGTGATTTTGGTGTTACGAGATAGCGCATTTGATTTTAGTAGATGTTGTAGTGCATAGTATATCTTATTTCCAGAATTGATTCTAGTTTGTATTTCTTCCCTTATGATGTTGGAGCAGTTGAAGATTGTACCCAGGTATTTGTATGTTTCCGTTCTTTTAATGGTCATATTATCTATTTAGTATGTGGCCAGAGTTTTTAGCCATTACTTCTCTTGAAATTACCATATATTCTGTCTTATCTTGGTTGATAACCAGCTCCATCTGTTGGGCTTTTTCCTTTAAGTGAGTCAATATTTCCAATGTCTTTTGTTCATTTTCCCCTATAATATCTATATCATCTGCATAACCAAGCAGCTTGGATGTTCCTCCAATATCACATTCCTCCTTTACCTTCCTTACAACTTTCTCTAGAGCCAGATTGAAGAGTAGCGGCGATAGTGCATCACCCTGTTTCAAGCCAGATGTTATTTGGAAAGGGTCTGATTTCCCGCCTTTATATGTTACTATATCATAAATATCTTCCATGCATAGTCTTGTCATGTTGATATTTGGTATTCCAAATTCCTGCATAGCATTCCATAGACTATTCCTATGGACACTATCATAAGCCTAATTATGACGAAAGAAATACCGCAATGTAATATACAGATAAATTGGAATATTCTAAAACAAGGGAATCGGCACAACCATCTCGGAACAATCATAGCATATATGATATATAGAATATGATATATGATATATAGAATATGATATATAGAATATGACATATATGACATATAGAGAAGATATATTAATATTATCTTCTTATTATATATAAATTAGGATCTCCGTCTGTCTGTCTGTCTGTATGTATGTATGTATGTATGTCCTTTATTTGTTCGCGAACGGCCCATCCGATTGAGATGAAATTTTCTACACGCCTTCCTTTCATTCCAGCGCTGCCAACTGTGATATTTTGTTAGTGTGAAATCGCCTGCTTACTCAGTATTATTTCATTTTTCATTTTTCATTATAATTTCATATATCTTATGGGACCTAACTCTGTAAAAGTTATTTCAAGGGGCATAACTTTTCTGTATAACTTATAGTCATATTGTGGCATTGTTTTCAAAGATTTATAAACTCTTTGTCCATAGTTATGTACCGGCATATGAGTTATAATAAATAATGATACAATCTGTAAGGCATTTTCAAAGTTTTCATAAAAATAATGCACAATGCATAACATTGTAACTCATCTTTTTTTGCTTAAGAAGTTACTGTAGTCATGCAGTTGATTAGAAAGAGTTTTCATTAAAAATAATGGATGGTGTGTGGAAGGACATTCTTTTAAGTTACTTTTTTTGTTGTATGAATTTAATGAGAACTTATATGACTACTTATATGAATTAAATAAGATGCTCCCCACCAGGGACTGGGCGAAGCCGGACAGGGTCAGGCAGACAGATAGACAGACAGACAGACAGATAGACAGTCGGGAACAGGAACTTATATGACTACTTATATAAATTAAATGAGATGCTTCACACCAGGAGCTGGGCGATGCCGGGCCGGGTCAGACAGACAGACAGACAGACAGACAGACAGACAGACAGACAGACAGACAGACAGACAGACAGACAGACAGACAGACAGATAGTCGGTAACGGGAACGGGAACTTATATGACTACTTATATGAATTAAATGAGATGCTCCCCACCAGGGTCTGGGCGAAGCCGGGCAGGGTCAGCTAGTCTTATATATAAAAGGCAATCTCCGTCTGTATGTCCGTATGTCCTTTATGCGTTCGCGAACGGCCCATCCGATTGAGATGAAATTTTCTACACGTCTTCCTTTCATTCCAGCGCAGCCCACTGTCATATTTTTTTAGTTTCAAATCGGCTGCTTACCCAATATTATTTAATTTTCCATTTTTCATGGTAATTTCTATACAGCGAGGGGACTTAACTCTGTAAAAGTTATTTCAAGGGGCATAACTTTTCTGTATAACTTATAGTCATATTGTGGCATCGTTTTCAAAGATTTATAAACTCTTTGTCCATAGTTATGTACCGGCATATGAGTTATAATAAATAATGATACAATCTTTAAGGCATTTTCAAAGTTTTCTTAAAAATAATGCATAATGCATAACATTGTAACTCATCTTTTTATGCTTAAAGAATAAATAAATAATAGTTACCTTATCTCTATCAAGTTTGAAGATTTTATATTTCTTTACACTGTCGCCAACTCTAAGAAGACATGGAACAACTTCAGCCATTATTAAATCTACAGGCATATGCGTTATATTCCTCCTCCTCCTCCTCTCCCCTCCTAAACCTCCTACCCTCTTCCTCTTCCCCTCCCCCTCCTCCCTCTCCCTCCTCCATCCTCCTCTTCCCTCTTTCTCCTCCTCCTCCTTCCTCCTCCTCTTTCCTCCTCCTCCCTCTTCCTCCCTCTTCCTCCTCCTGACTCCTCGCCCTCCTCCCTCCTCCTAATCACTCCTCTTCCTTCCTCCTCCCTTCTCCTCCTCTCTCCTCCTACTCCCTCCTCCTCCCTCCTCCTACGTCCTCCCCCTCATCCCTCCTCCTGCCTCTTCCTCCCTCCTCCTCCTCCTTCTCCTCCCTCTTCCTCCCTCCTCCTCATCCCTCCTCCTCCCTTCTCCTCATCCTCTCTCCTCCTCCCTCCTCCTCCCTCTACCTCCTTCCTCCTCCTCCCTCCTCCTCCTCCCTCCACCTCCCTCCTCCTCCTCCCTCTTCCTCCTCCTCCCTCCTCATCCTCCCTCCTCCTCCTCCCCCTCATTCTCCTCCCTCCTCCTTCTACCTCCTCCTTCTCCCTCTTATCCTCCCTCCTCCTTCTCCCTCCGCCTCCTCCCTCCTCCTCCTCTCTCCTCCTCCCTCCTCCTCCCTCTCCTCCTCCCTCCTCCTCCCTCTCCTCCCCCTCCTCCTCCTGCGTTCTTCTCCTCCCTCCTTCTCCCTCCTCCTTCTCCTTCCTCCTCCCTCTTCCTCCTCCCTCTTCTCCTCCCTCTTCCTCCCTCCTCCTCCCTCTTCCTCCTCCCCCTCCTCCTCCCCTCCTCCTCCCACCTCCTCCTCCCTCCTCCTGCCTCCTCCTGCCTCATCCTCCTCCTTCCTCCTTCCTCCTCCTCCTCCTCCTCCTCTCTCCTCCTCCTAATCCCTCCTCCTCCCTACTCCTCCTCCTTCCTCCTCCCTCCTCTTCCCTCCTCCTCCTCTCTCCGCCTATCTCTTCCTCCCTCCTACTCCTCCCTCCTCCTCCCTCCTCCACCTCCCTCTTCCTCCTCCCAGCTCCTACTCCTCCTTTTTCTTCTTCTTCTTCTGCTGCTGCTTCCGCTGCTCCATTTACCCAAGTTAATTGTTGGGGGAAGGTGTAAAGATCTTTCAAGTGCTCTTTCTAATGCTTTTTGTAAGTTGGTCTTCGTTTATCTAAGGTTGTTCTAACTGCAACCAATAAATGATTAGACAGACAGACAGACAGACAGACAGACAGACAGACAGACAGACAGACAGACAGACAGACAGACAGACAGACAGACAGACAGACAGACAGACAGACAGACAGACAGACAGACAGTCGGGAACGGGAACTTATATGACTACTCATATGAATTAAATGAGATGCTCCCCATCAGGGGCTGGGCGAAGCCGGGCCGGATCAGACAGATAGACAGACAGATAGACAGACAGACAGACAGACAGACAGATAGATAGTCGGGAACGGGAATGTGAGCTTATATGACTACTTATATGAATTAAATGAGATGCTCCACACCAGGAGCTGGGCGATGCCGGGCCGGGTCAGACAGACAGACAGACAGACAGACAGACAGACAGACAGACAGACAGACATACAGATAGTCGGTAACGGGAACGGGAACTTATATGACTACTTATATGAATTAAATGAGATGCTCCCCACCAAGGACTGGGCGAAGCCGGGCCGGGTCAGACAGACAGACAGACAGACAGACAGACAGACAGACAGACAGACAGACAGACAGACAGACAGACAGACAGATAGTCGGTAACGGGAACGGGAACTTATATGACTACTTATATGAATTAAATGAGATGCTCCCCACCAAGGACTGGGCGATGCCGGGCCGGGTCAGACAGACAGACAGACAGACAGACAGACAGACAGACAGACAGACAGACAGACAGACGGTAACGGGAACGGGAACTTATATGACTACTTATATGAATTAAATGAGATGCTCCCACCAAGGACTGGGCGAAGCCGGGCCGGGTCAGCTAGTATCTTATATATAAAAGGCAATGTGTGTGGATATGTATGTCCTTTATGCGTTCGCGAACGGCCCATCCGATTGAGATGAAATTTTCTACACGCCCTCCTCTCATTCCAGTGCTGCCAACTGTCATATTTTTGTTTCTTCTTCCTCCTCCTCCCTCCTCCCCCTCCCTAAATACGTACGTAAATATATGATGATCATGATGAAAGAATCCCCGAACCAAAACGCTAGGACAAGCGAAGAAAATGACGTGACTACACAGAATCGTCACACGGCAATCATCATCATCATCAGGTGCCGTGCCGGCTGGCGTAGGCGTTCATGGTTCTCCATAGATCTCAGTCTTTGGTTTTCTGGATTAACTCTGCTGCTGATATATATGCCTGCATGCCACGGCAATATCAATAACAATTCATCTTTTTATGTGTAAGGAAGTTATCTACAGTCATGTAGAAGGGAAGAACAATCAATGGAAGGACCGAAATCACAGAACCTAGACGAGTATGAATTTGGAATGGCGAACTCCCTCCTCCTCTCTTCTCCTCCTCCCTCCTCCTCCCTCTCCCTCCTCCTTCTCCCTCTTCCTCTCCCTTCCTCCTCCATCCTCCTCCCTCCTACTCCTTCCTCCTTCTCCCTCCGCCTCCTCCCTCCTCTTCCCTCCTCCTCCCTCTCCCTCATCCTCCTCCCTCCTCCTCCTTCTCCCTCCTTCTCCCTCTTCCTCCTCCATCCTACTCCCTCCTCCTCCTCCCACTACCTCCTCTTCCTCCCTCCACCTCCTCCTCCTCCCTTCTCCTCTTCCTCCTCCCTGTCCTTCCTCCTCCTCCCTCTACCTCCTCCTCCTCCCTCTACCCTCCTCCTCCTCCACCTCCCTTTCCTTCCTCCCCTCCTCATTCTCTCTCCTCCTCCCTCCTCCCTCTCCCTCCTCCTCCTTCCTCCTTCTCCCTCCGCTTCCTCCCTCCTCCTCCCTCCTTCCCCTCCTCCCTCCCCCTCCCTTCTCCTACCCCCTCCTTCTCCCTCCTCCTCTTCCTCTCCCCTCCTCCAATTCCTACCGTCTTCCTCTTCCCCTCCCCCTCCTCCCTCTCCCTCCTCTTCCCTCTTCCTCCTCATTCCTCCTCCTCCCTCCTCCTCCCTCATCCCTTTTCCTCCCTCCTTCTCCTCCCTCTACCTAATCCCTCCTCCTCCCTCCTCCTCCTTCCTCCACATCCCTCCTCCTCCTCTCCCCTCCTCCTCCTACCCTCTTCCTCTTGCCCTCCCCCCTCTCCCTCCTCTTCCTCCTCCATCCTCCTCTTCCCTCTTCCTCCTCCTCCTCCCTCTTCCTCCTCCTCCCTCCTTCTTCCTTTTCCTCCTCCTCCTACCTCCTCCATCCTCCTCTCTCCTCCCATTTCCTCCCCTCCCTCTATCTCCTCCCTCCTCCTCCCTCCACCTCCCTCTTCCTCCTCCTCCCTCCTCATCATTCCTCCTCCTCCTCCCCCTCCTTCTCCTCCCTCCTCCTTCTCCCTCCTCCTTCTACCTCTTCCTCCCTCCTCCTCCCTCCTCCTCCTCCCTCTCCCTCCTCCCTCCTCCTCCTGCGTTATCCTCCTCCCTCCTCCTCCTCATCCCTCTTCCTCCTCCCTCCTCCTCCTCTCCTCCCTCTCCCTCCTCCCTCTCCCTCCTCCTCCTTCCTCCACTGTAACAGTAAAGGGAGTAGCTTAGGAGTAAAGAGTTAAGGAATGCTGCGCATTCCTTGACTAGTGGGAAAACCATAGCTAGTGAACGTGTGTGCACGAATGAAGAAGTGTATCTAGGCTGGGACACACGTCACTTGGGGGTCAGCTAGCAGGAAAGAAGGTAAACATCGGATTTTGAGTAGACTATCATTATGCTGTAGTGGAACGATTCGACAAATAAAGAATGTTATAACACAACGGAGACTTATGTCCTATACGTCACGTGCCTTCTAACCTGTGTGTAACACCTCTACACTGTAATACAGGTTGATTTGGTGCCTTTGACCTTAAAGAGCAACATGGGATGTTGAGGAGAGAGTTACCGCCATGGAATATTGTTGTGTCTGGGCGTCTGGAGAAGGAAGTTTTTTAAGTAAATGATAATAAGAAACGCAACAGCTGAAAGCCCGCCCAGGGGTAGTTGTTGTGGGTTCTCAGTCTATTTCTGTTTAAAAAGGAGATCGATTTCTCAGGCCAGCTCAAAAAGGTTTGATTGTTAAACTTATTTTTTTGAAAGACTGATGTTTTTATCTGATAAATAGTCTGAAATAACTTGATCACTGACCAACGCTAATTGTATAATGAGATCAAGTAATGCCGTTTTGCATCAAAAATTAGTACACAAGGTTATCAGAATGAACTCGCTGATTACATGTTACAACTTGTGAAGTCTCGAGGTACCAGAAATGATTTGATTTCAACAGAACGATAAGCTGCTCCAAATAAAACTCCAAGTAAAACAAAGAATGGTGAAAATTATGAGTTTTAACTCATTGGACTGTTGAAGGTGAAGTCAAGGTTATTGCAAATTCCATAGTTATTGAGTCGAGATCCTCAATATTCTCTACAGTTACTTCACTTAAATGAAAGCATTGATGAAAATTATCTCAAGTCAAAATTTGGTATGCTCAGTTTAAACTGACCGTTGTTGAAATGCCACGTAACAAATAAGGGAGTGGATAGCGTCAGGTTTAAATCCAATTATTCTCGACTTGATCATTTTTACGCTGAAACATGTGAAGGTGCTAGATATGCTGTTGGAAAGTGAGTTTGCTGAAACCGTGAGCAGTTGTCGGTGGAATAAGCGTGAAGGTGACCTTGCTTGACGGAGATTAAAGTCCAACGCTTACGGTACAGTCAATAGAGCAAGCAATCAAGCAGTCTTGGATTGATCGAGCATTATATCGAGCACAACCAGCGACAGGAAAACTATAGAAAGCTGACTTCGACTTCGATTGAATTAGGAAATCCAGAGGTTTTTTTTGTGTTCTGATCCTTTCAACGGTGTCGATTAGAGTCCTTTTTTTTTGGTCTTGGTATCAGGATCAATTGAAAATTTCTGCGTCAGGATTTCATTTAAGTTCTTTTATCAGGATTCGTGATTGCAACGGAAAATTTTCTTCGTCAGGATCTTCGATTGGAGTCTTTAGTTAGTATAGTTAGATAATAAGTAATATTAGAGTAATTAGTTGAACAGATTGTGTATTTGAAATTAATATTGTTTGAAATATTTTGTATATTGCTTGATAATTTCCAGTACAGATTCTAGAATGCAACCCCAAGAATTTTCACAGGTACTGACTGGAGTTGGTGGGGCAATAGCAAGGTTGGATGCAGTATTAAGACAACAAAATGTAAGCAGTGATGTTGAAAGATTTAGTGGTCAGGCAAACCAGTTTAAGAAATGGGTCATTTCTATTGAGAAACATGCTTATTTAGTAAACGCTACAGATGAGGAGAAAAAGAATTTAGCATACAGAACAAGTACAAGTCCAGTTTCTGACCATATAAGAAGAAAACTAGAAGCAGCAGGAGGTGAAACCTGGGAAGAATTTAAGGATGATCTCGCAAGAAAATACGCTGAAATTACTGATCCACAACACGCATTCTCAGTATTGCGACAGACTAGACAAAACACTACAGAAAGTGTGCAGCTATACAGTGACAGGTTAATCAATTTAGCTGAAGAGTCATTTTTAGGACAGAATGTACGAGCTGAAGAAGTAGAACGGATGTTGGTAGGGAATTTTTGTTGATGGGATTAGGTCAGATGGATTGAAATTTAAATTATTAAGAGAGAATCCGGCAAGATTGTCACAAGCGGTAGATATCGCTATACAAGAGGAAAGCTTGAGGAGAAGGTTTAGATTAAGAGTAGGACGAGAGTTAGGTAGTAATTCGGAAGATAGAATTGAAGAACCTATGGAAGTAGGACAGTATAGACATGGATGGAGAGGAAGACGAGGAGAAATACAGATGGTACAAAGAAACGATAACGTATATAATCAAGGTAGAGGAGGACAAGTGAGAAATACTGTAAGAAACATAGAAGGTAACACAAATAACTCGAATGTGGTTTGTTGGGGATGTCACCAACGTGGGCACATTTTTCGTTTCTGTGGTAACAGACGTGTCCCATCGAATACACAAAATAATAGAGGTGTTCAGACGAGTACACAGAATAGAACTGCAAATGGCAGACCAGCAAATGGGAATTATGGAGAAATGCAAAGAAATTTTAGAAGATCAGGAAATCAGGGAAATTGGCATCCCGCTTACTGAACAGGGTCGGCAGTAGGAGGGAAGATAGTAAGATCCAAAAGGGGCATCAATGTATTAAAAATCCAAATGATGAGTATAATAGGACATTTAGAAATAAAAAACAAGCAGAGATAACACAATTGTCATTAAATATGGTGGATCCAAGCTCATGTATAGTAGAAATAGGAAAATATAAAGTTAGAACATTAGTTGATTCGGGAGCACAAGTTAGCGTGATTAAAGAAGCATTTTTATATCGAACGTTAAAAAATTGTAAAATATTTAGAATTCAGGAGAATCTTCATTCGGTAACGGGACAAAAATTAGAAGTGCTAGGACAAACAATGATACACTTTAAATTAGGAGGGATAAATGTCAGGCATATGTTCCATGTAGTCAAAGATTTAAATAGGAATATGATATTGGGTAGAGATTTTTTATTGAAAAATGGGGTGAGACTTTTATTTGATTTACATAAATTAAAATTCCAAGATGTTTACGTAGATTTAGAAGAAGATATGCATGTGTCGACACTAGTTAGAGTTAAAACGACCATGAATTTAAAACCACAGTCAGTTAATTTGATACAAGCGAAGCTAAAGAGAAACCCGTATTATGTAGCAGGAAACATAGTCAGAATCACTGAATTGCAAAAGGAAATAATAGATGAGCCAGGTTTAGAAGTTCCGGATGGAATAATAGAATTGGATAAAAGTTTAACATTTCCAGTGATGGTTATTAATAACACAGGTAGAGAAATTAAATTATACAGAGGATGTGTAATAGCCAAGCTAGAACATAACGTTAGTGACATATTGGCAACAGATAGAGTAAATATGGCAGGCATAAGTTATTCAGAAACCTCTAGTGAAAGAATTAATAACAGACGCGGATGCGGAAGAAAAGGGAACGTAAGAATGGATGAATTGATCCATCCATCTAGAAGAAATACAGCCCAAATACATTCACTAGACAAAGTAACAAGAGAACAAGAGTTGTTGGCACAATTAAAACTCCGCCAGAAAATAAGGAAGTATTAGAACAACTTATAAAACAAAATCAGGATGTGTTTGCAATTAATGATTTAGAATTGGGAAAGACAAAAACAGTTACAATGGAAATAGATACGGGAGACCATCCACCAATTAGTTTAAAACCATATAGAACTCCATTAAGAAATAGAGAAGTCGTAGAAAAGGCAATAGAAGATATGTTGAAAGCAGGCATAATAACAAGATCAAAATCAGAATGGTCATCTCCGGTGGTAATCGTAGCCAAATCTGATGGTTCGAACAGGTTCTGTTGTGACTACAGGGCGTTGAACAAAATTACTAAGAATGTAGCGTACCCATTGCCGGTGATTGATGATATTTTGGGATTACTTAATGGCTCCACATTTTTCACAACACTAGACGCAAGATCAGGATTTTGGTGTATACCTATGTCAAAGGATGCTCAAAATAAGAGTGCTTTCTGTACTCATATGGGTTCGTACGAATTCTTACGTATGCCATTCGGTTTGAAAAATGCACCGTCTCACTATATGTTCTTAATAAATGAAGTACTAGACGGTATGCAAAATTTTGCCCTAGCATATATAGATGACATATTAATATTTACGAAAGGAAATGTAGAGAATCATTTGAAACATATTAGACTAGTATTTGACAGATTAAGAAGGCATGACGTTAAATTAAAGCTTAGCAAGTGCCAGTTTTTTAAAAACAGAAACAAAATATTTAGGCTATATAATAAATAGGGAAGGTATTAAACCAGATCAGGACAAGATAAAGGTTATTAAAGAGTTACCTGCTCCCACTAATGTTAAGGAAGTGCGTGCATTTATAGGAACGTGTGCATATTATAGGAGGTTTGTACCAGGGCTTTCAAGGATAGCAATAACTATTACGAATTTAACGGGTAAATACGCTAGATCTAAGTGGGATGATGAGTGTCAAAAAGCGTTCGAACTTTTAAAGGATAGCTTAACAGTGGTACCATTATTAACACATCCAGACCTGAATAAACAGCTAATACTATACACAGATGCTTCAGACAACGCAATAGGAGCATGTTTGGTTCAACCATATGAAGGAGAAGAATCTGGAATACCAGGGGTTAAAAATGAAAGGCCAATTTACTTCTTATCTCACAAACTTAGCAAAACTCAACGCAAATGGCCGATTATTGAGAAAGAAGCATATGCTATACACTACGCTCTTCAAAAATTAAATTACTACTTACATAATGCCAATTTCATTATTAGAACTGACCACATGCCATTAAAGTCGATATTAGAAGCACCAATACAAAATAGGAAAATACAAACGTGGGCATTGAATTTACAGGGGTACAATGCTAAGGTTGAATATGTTTCAGGGAAACATAATACATGCGCCGATCTTTTGTCTAGGATTCCATATACACAGTCATCAGGAAACACGGAAGATGAAGCTGAACCAGAGATAGACGATCGAAACTGGCAAGTAAATATATTAGATTCTGCCATAATAAATAGGGAAGAATTTGAGAGTTTACCATCGGATCAAGAGTCTGAACCTAGAACAGAAGACCCACATTTAGAACAGTTTGATATGAAAGTAGAACAAGAGTTAGACCCAAAAATAGTACAAATAAAAAGAAAACTGAAAGAAACAGGGGAAAATAGTTTTAAAAGAAAGTTTGTAGAGTTACAAGAAGACAATCAATTATATTATATCAGTGAAAAAGGTGAAGGAGTAAGAAAATATATTCCGAAACATTTAGAACAAGAAGTCTTAAAGGCATATCACGATAATAATGGTCATTTTGGACGAGATAAGTTAGTGAAGGCTATTAGCAGTAAATATTACTGGCCGAATTTATTCAAAAGCGTATATGAATATGTTGAAGCATGTGAAAAGTGTAGGTTAAGAAACATGAAGATAATCAAATGTCCTTTACAAGATACCGATATTCCTCAATTTCCAATGCAGAAAGTAAGTTTGGATATTTCAGGTCCTCATCCAAAAACATTATCGGGAAATGTATACCTACTACATATAGTTGATTCATATAGTCTCTGGCCAGAAGTTTATCCAATTCCAGACAAGAGTGCTGATTCAGTTATAAATATGCTGTTACAAGAATTTATACCAAGGTTTGGGTGTCCACAAATAATACTTACAGATAATGGGAAAGAATTTGTAAATAGAAAGTTTGAAAAATTGGTAAAAGATTTGAATATAAAACACATTAGGACTTCATATTACAGACGAACTTCTAATGCTAAAAATGAGAGACAACATAGAACACTATACAATGTTCTAGCGAAAAATGTAGAAGAACATGATATGGATTGGGATCTTTATTTGGGGATAGCATTAGCGGCGATACGTACACACGAAAATGAAGGAACAGGTTTCTCACCATTTTACTTAGTACATGGGAGAGAACCAATATTGCCAATTGATAATTTATTAAAGCCTAGGAGAAAATATCTGGGGGAAGATTTTCAGGAAACAAGGTTGCAAGAGATGCACAAAGCACATGTACGTTTAAGAAATAATATAATTAAGGCTAGAGAAAGACAGAAGAAATACGCAAATAAAAATGCACACTTACAAGAGTTCAACGTAGGTGATAGGGTGTATTACAAAAAACATAGAAAAAACTCTAAGTTTGATGCTCATTGGGTCCCGGGATATTATATTTTAGAAAAAAAGGGCCCAGTGTCATATACTATTAAGAATCAAATTTCAGGGCATGTTGCACGTTCACATGTAGAGCACTTAAGGCGGGATAATGAGGAAAGGGATGCAGAGAATAGTAATAATAATTATTGTTCCGAAGAAATATTGTCAGGTGGACAGATTGTCAGACAATCGGTATATCCTATACCTATAGAGAATGGGAAACAAGTGACAACAGCATCTACTACAGCTGAACAAGAAGAAACATTACCAAAAACAGTCATGACAGAGGAAAATAACATGTATGACGATTATATTAGCGAAGAATCAGTCAAGGAAAAAATAGAACCTCCATTTATGAATACAAGACAGGCAGTAAAAAGAAAGTTGGATAGACAGAAAGAAAAAGAAATTAAGAGGCAAAGGAAACTTAGAGTGAATTCTTCAAGTGGTGAAGATATGCCACTATTTGAAAATTTGTTGAGACGGCAAGACAGGAATATTAGATTGGATTTAGAAAGGAAGAAATTAGCGGTTGCTAGTAATGGGGAACAAGAGATGGATGAAAAGTCAGAAACTGATGAAGAAGCTGATATGAAAGAAGATAGCTCTCCTCGGGAGGATAGCGACATTGATGTAGATATTGCACTTATCGAAAAAAATTTGAAGTTATTAAGAAAATGGAGAGGAGGTAGATAAATAGCGTGGTAGAATATTCTGCAGATGGCAGATAGAAGAAGAAGTTAGACACGATATTTTTGTGTTTACAAAGAAGGTAGTTGGTAAATAACTTAAGCAAGAGTTGTTGGGAGGAATACACATAATATTGTAATAACTTAAGACTTATTGGTATATGTTTTATGATCAGGTTGGTTTTAAGTTATATACGTTTTAATTTGATTAATGTGTGGGGATAAAATGATGTCAAAGAATGAGGGGATTGATATTGTTAGTCAATTGTTTGAACTTCAATTGCGCTTTATGAAATGAATAAGTTAACTTAGCTGCTTATGTTTACAAAACTTTGGTTTTATTGAGTTAACCTGAGTGTGTTTAAATGATTAATAGTTTGACGTTCAGTGTTGTTGTTTTTTTGGAAACAGATGACTTAAAGTAGTTGAGTCGTTCGCAATGTAAATGTTTGGGTTAAAAATAGGAGCTGGGTTGAACAGCGTTTAATGGGAGAATATGGGGGGGGGGGGGGGGGGGGGAATGCCAGGTTGAGTTTTTGGCATTTAAATAAATAGATATTGGAAGAAGAAGACTGTACTTAACAGTATAATATAATTTGGAGTTTTTTGTTTTTTTTTTGAAGGATATGGTAAACTTGAACTTGACGAGGTGAATAATTACAAAAGCTGGTAGTTTTTGGATTAACATATATTTTTGATAATAACAATTATTATTGACGGAAACTGAAGATAAATTTTGAAACTTTATTTTTTATAAAGTTTTGAGAATGTATGGGAAGAGAAAGGTGATTACTTCTTACTTTTTCCTTACTTTTATTAATTTTAGGTGCGCACCTACCAAATCTAACTACCCAATCTAACTATTTTTTCTGTCTATCCTAGAATAGTGAGAATGTGAGAATGTGAATAAGGGAGAATTAAAGGATAAGGGGAATATCTTCAGTTTTGTCAATCATAATTTAGATGGTTAAATTTTAAAAGCGGTTCGCTTATGGAGAGTTTTGTAGGGAGTTTTCTAGAGAATTGTATAGAGAGTTTTGTAGCGAGTTTTCTGGAGAACTTTGTGGAGAGTTTTGTAGCGAGTTTTCTAGAGAACTTTATGACGAGTTTTGTAGAGAGTTTCGGTATTATTGTCTCTGGTTAGCAATTGGCTATGATGAGATAGGGGAATGAGAATTGAGTTAAGAATTATATGGAATTGTTGTTATTGTATAGAGATGTAGAGTTAAGGGGTTAAGGGTTGGGGGTTGAGATTTTTTCAGGGAAAAATTCTCCTTGAAGAAGGGGAGGTATTGTAACAGTAAAGGGAGTAGCTTAGGAGTAAAGAGTTAAGGAATGCTGCGCATTCCTTGACTAGTGGGAAAACCATAGCTAGTGAACGTGTGTGCACGAATGAAGAAGTGTATCTAGGCTGGGACACACGTCACTTGGGGGTCAGCTAGCAGGAAAGAAGGTAAACATCGGATTTTGAGTAGACTATCATTATGCTGTAGTGGAACGATTCGACAAATAAAGAATGTTATAACACAACGGAGACTTATGTCCTATACGTCACGTGCCTTCTAACCTGTGTGTAACACCTCTACACTGTAATACCACATCCCTCCTCCTCCTCCTCTCCCCTCCTCCTCCTCCTACCCTCTTCCTCTTGCCCTCCCCCTCTCCCTCCTCTTCCTCCTCCTCCCTCTTCCTCCTCCTCCCCCCTCTTCCTCCTCCTCCCTCCTCCTTCTACCTCTTCCTCCCTCCTCCTCCTCCTCCCTCCTCCTCCCTCCTCCTCCTCCTCCCTCCTCCTCCCTCCCTCCCCCTCCTCCTCCTCCTGCGTTCTCCTCCTCCCTCCTCCTCCTCCTCCCTCTTCCTCCTCCCTCCTCCTCCCCCTCCTCCCTCTCCCTCCTCCATCTCCCTCCTCCTCCTTCCTCCAAATCCCTCCTCCTCCTCTCCCCTCCTCCTACCCTCTTCCTCTTGCCCTCCCCCTC
Organism: Cepaea nemoralis; assembly: GCA_014155875.1. Taxonomy (NCBI): domain Eukaryota; kingdom Metazoa; phylum Mollusca; class Gastropoda; order Stylommatophora; family Helicidae; genus Cepaea; species Cepaea nemoralis. The sequence continues at coordinate 38,961 of JACEFZ010027128.1, read as the reverse complement.
TTCCTCCTCCATCCTCCTCCTCCCTCTTCCTCCTCCTCCCTCTTCCTCCTCCTCCTTCCTCCTTCCTTTTCCTCCTCCTACCTCCTCCTCTCTCCTCCCTTTTCCTCCCCCTCCCTCTATCTCTTCCCTCCTCCTCCCTCCACCTCCCTCTTCCTCCTCCCTCCTTATCTTTCCTCCTCCTCCTCCCCTCCTTCTCCTTCCTCCTCCTTCTCCCTCCTCCTTCTACCTCCTCCTCCCTCCTCCTCCTCTCTCCTCCTCCTCCCTCCTCCTCCCTCCCTCTCCCTCCACTCCTCCCTCCTCCTCCTGCGTTCTCCTCCTCCCCCTCCTTCCTCTCCCTCCTCCATCCTCCTTCTCCCTCCTCCTAATACCTCCTCCTCTCTACTCCTCCTCCTCCCTCCTCCTCCCTCCCTCTCCCTCCACTCCTCCCTCCTCCTCCTGCGTTCTCCTCCTCCCCCTCCTTCCTCTCCCTCCTCCATCCTCCTTCTCCCTCCTCCTTCTCCCTCCTCCTCTCTACTCCTCCTCCTCCCTCCTCCTCCTTCCTCCTCCTCCCTCCTCCTCCTTCTCCTCTTTCCCCCTCTTCCTCCTTCCTCCTCCTCCCTCCTCCTCCTTCTCCTCTTTCCCCCTCTTCCTCCTCCCTCCTCCTCCTCCTCCCTCCTCCTACTCTCTCTGCCTATCTCTTCCTCCCTCCTCCTCCTCCCTCCAATGAGATGCTCCCCACCAGGGACTGGGCGAAGCCGGGCCGGGTCTGCTAGTATATATATATATATATATATATATATATATATATATATATATATATATATATATATATATATATATATATATATATATATATATATATATATGACAAGCAATGACTAGCGAAATTACATATAAATGAATGCAATGAATGCATCACTTTATGTAACATTTTTATTCAGTATAAAGATGTACAACTAATATGACTATATAAAAGGCTGCCAGCAGTGTACAAATGACTATTTGAATCAAGTTATGCGAATACATTCAAAATACAAGTGGTAAGGGAAACATCAGAAGCGTGTATGAAGGGATAAAGAAGGTCTGTGGTCCAATAATCAAAAGAAGTGCACCACTGAAACCCTTGACTGAAGAAATCATAACTGGTAAGAAACAGCAGATGGATATATTGTAGAGCACTATTTGGAGCTTTAATCAAGCGAAACAAAACAGGTGCCCTCAGCACCATAAAGGCCCTGCCAACTCTTGACCACCTGGACACACTTCCTACCATAACAGAAGTTCAGTGTGCTATTAATGAACTTTCATCTGGCAAGATGCCAGGTAAGGATGGAATTCCAAAGCCACCGACCCGTCATGTCTCCTCTGTGAGCACGTATTGTCCTCAAATAAAGTTGCCCTAACCCAAGGCCGATTCACGTGGTACCACAACAATGTCCTTACTGAGTTGGCGGCCATAGTGGAAGTAGCCAGAATGCAGGAAAACAAAGGGGACAGGCCAAGGCCGCTGGGAATTTACTTCGTCCGAGCCTGGCAGCAACGCAGAGACCAGGAAGGTTGGACTGCCGACATGCCGTTTCCGACCGTTTTCGATGGTGCGGGTGACTGTGAACTGACCGTGGATCTAAAGTGCCCTGGGGAATACCCTGAGATGATACGAAAGTTTGGCTTGCGACCTGATATTGTACTTTGCTCCTCGTCAGCCAAGCAGCTAGCGCTGATTGCGCTGACCGTCGCATACGAGTCAAGTATAGAGGAGCAGCATACCTACGCGATAGAGAAGTAGGGTGACATGGTCGCTAGTCTTAAGCTGTAAGGGTACACTGTCAGGCTATTCAACGTAGCGGTAGACGCAAGATGTCGTCTCCCACTCTGTGTATGATGTGCTGAAGCACATGGGCATTAAAGGACAAGCGAGAACTAGGACACACAAGCAAATGGGTGAGGCAGCCGGAAAGGCCTCGCGCTGGCTGTGGAGTTGTCGGAACCTGGATTGGGACAAGTCTCGAAACTAGTATGGTTAAAGCGGTAACTGTAGAACGACTAACAATCTTTCAACTAAGACCACAAACTTGCAACATCTCGTGTCTACTCCAAAGCCTTCCCTCTGAGCGAGGGTAGTGAATCTAAGTACTGTGCGGTTGGACTGTGCAGTTGCCAAATCATGCAAATGTCGGCCGACGTCCAACCTCCATACCAGAGCGGTAGTCTTCCGTAAGTCGCACTCAGCTGCAGAGACCAAGAGGTGGGTCGAAAAACCAAAAGGAAGAACCGGCTTCCTAGTAGAGTGCGGCGCCGTGAACGGGTCACGAAGAAGGAATTCGGCAACGCTGACGAATGGAGGCGATAGAGGCCGTGGCTGGGGAAGAAGCTGACGCACATGTGCTAAGGTACAAGCACAGGCTGCACTTACTCTCCTCACTGAGGGAGGGGAGGCTTGAGAGTGGACATGTTCACGGCTAACGGGACAAGCACAAACAACAAGGGACAACGAAATCGACCGAACGTCTCGCACTACAGGGGAAAGACGCGCAGTCATGACCCGGACGGGCCCGCCCCTAGAGAATGTTAAGAGAATAAACGGTTCGAAACATTCGGGGAAGGGGGAATCTCATGTGACGATCAGAAGGCCCCTGTCGTGTTTGCTCCGCGGCGGAGTTTTTATCACATTAACTATATATATAACATATGACAATTAGTATAAACATTCACATCTACATGACAGTCAGAACTTCGCTGAACATACTATATACATTAATATAACATATATTATATATTGACAAATTTTGTCTATGTTAAATTACATACAAAATTAATATTAAACTATGCATAAGATATACCAATCAGTATAAACATGCATAACTATATTGTGACATGCCTAGGTTTATGCAAATAGGGAGATTAACGGACTAGCTAGGAATGTCATTATACGGGTAGGAGCAACTGAGTCAGGAAAAGTATACAGATGTGAGGCCAAGGAGGTTAATTACACATTTTCAACAAAGGGGGATAGTCCCAGACTAGAGGAGGGTTAGTCATGGACTCAGGATATAAATCGTCATGCTAACGAGGGAGGGGGGGGGCGAAACAGGATGAGGCTGTCTAGATTTAAATCACTGATGGGAAGGTAAAACGTGACTGGAAACTAATAGATTAAGGGAACAGAGAAAGGTAATGGTGGTGGAATGTAGATTGAGGTTGAAAAGGGTTAAACGATACAAGCCTCTCTCAAACCTCGTCTGTCCAGTCCGAATACCCAAGCCTCGTCTGCCGTTTCTCGCTCTGAGCACTTGCCCTGTGGGATCGAGTCCAGCGGGAACTGCATGCGTCACGCTTGTACTTGCTTGACCGCTGGCGATTACTCTAACTCACCAGCGAACCTGTGGATAGATTACTGGTATTTGCCTGGCGCTCGTAACGACGCCGCGGCACAACTATTGGGGATTATGACAAACACCTTCTGGTTTTAGACCTCATATATTTTAATAAAATTACCGTTTTAAACAATTTTATATTATAGTTATAGTGACTTCAAGGACTTTGTGAAAGATTCTTAAACTGAAACCACGAGTAGTATTCAGTTAGTCAGTTAGATTATTTCGTAGTAATGGAAAACAACACTGAAAGCGAAAGTTCGTCATAATATGTCATAATATGATGGCACATATCGATTTATGAATGCCCTAATGGGTCATAATGCCCCTAAATTTGTTTTGCCTATCACAAAGTATTTAAGGAGTATTTAAATAATTAAATTTAAAAGAATAATAATTATAACTAAATATAAAATAGTGTTTATTTTCTTCTTCTCAGTATAGTCTGAGTGGTGTGTTACTGGCAATTTCCATTTTGTGGGAAAATTATATGCTTCAAAATATTATGTTTTAATTATGTTTTATTGGTGTTATGGTGCAGTTCTTGTGATATTATTGAACAAAAGTGGTGTGTGTAACAGTATTCAGCAAATTTAACTGGATTAGCTGCAGTGGATTATAAATAACGCCTTGGTAAGTGAAATGTTTAAATAATTTTTACCTTTTTAATTTCAATTATTATTACTAAACCTCTCATTATTGTCATAATATTTCTAACGTATCAATTAATTATTAACAAAGTCACGTTCCCTGTGTAATCCCCTTTAATTTGATATATAATACAATATATTTGCTACCATTTTAGCAATTTTAAAAAGCATTATTGTGACACACTCCTACTTCTCATTTTCTGTCATGAATTTCTGTTTGATCAGGACAACTTTTTTGTTTGGCAGGCAATCAGTTTTAAAGAGAAGCCAGGAATACTAATCAGAAATTATAATATAAACAATATACGCTATGCAGATGACACAGTATTGTTGGCGGATAATGCAACAGACCTACAACAATTGTTGGACATTGTAGTAACAGAGAGTGCAAAGAAAGGACTCTCCTTAAATATCAAGAAAACATAACAATAGTGATATCCAATAGAAATAGAAGGGAAAATTCTGAACCAAGTGGATAATTTTAAATACCTAGGGGCATTTGTAACATCAGGTAGAAGATTACAAAAGGGATTAAGAGCAGAATAGGGCAGGCAAAAGCCACCTTTCAGATAATGAAGAATATCTTATACAATAAGTCACTATCAACGAATGCAAGGAAGAGAGTGCTGAAATGCTATATAGAACCAGTTTAGCTGTATGGCAACGAATCTTGGAACGTAAATGAACAAATCAGGAAGAACAAAGAAGCGACAGAGATGTGATTAGTAGTATACTAAGAAGGATGCCCATATGATTTTGTGGTGCCTCGTGGTGAGCACCACGTGATACGAATGGTGTTGGCACCACGTGGTGCCGAGTGGTACCAGATGGTGCTGGTACCTAGTGGTGCCCTGTGGTGCGTGGTGATAGGGCGTGTAAAGTGACGTCAAAGGTCCCTCCTTGTGGTGTCTTTGGGTTGTTAAGATCGTTGTTATTTGGCGGGAAAGTCTGGTCTAAAGGGGGCGGGATGATAGGTCTCTTCGTGTGTGTGTGTGTGTGTGTGTGTGTGTGTGTGTGTGTGTGTGTGTGTGTGTGTGTGTGTGTGTGTGTGTGTGTGTGTGTGTGTGTGTGTGGCCGGGAAAAGTCGGGGTCTACTGAGAGATGGAGGGGTGGTGTCATCGCTGAGTGACCACTACTCCGTTCATCGAGAACTGACTAGTCCGGTCATCGAGAATTGACCACTAGTCCTAGTATTGGGTCGTAGTAAACACGGACAGCCGTCTTCACCCTTGCACCCACGCTAACAAAATATAACATAACTAAACAATCAGAATACGATAGCCTCACAACTACAACATCGGTTGCAAAAAGTCAATACCCATCCGCATAGCGATTAATCAAGGGCTTATTTTCCCCGCTATGAGCGAGTCGGGTTATTAATATTACTGATATCTTCGCCATTGTAAATAGTTCGCGATATTAATACAAGTCCATATAAATGTCAGTAGGGGATTAAGGGCTTAACACCTATTTTTGGGACAACCACAAAAATCAATAGCACAACCCTCTTTTTTCTCATAATTGCCTGTAGGGGCTTTATAGACTTAACCACACCTTGGTGCGCGGATTAATACACGGTGTCACCTGGTGTAGGCCACATCACCAAAACCCACTATAAATACTGGAAATATTTACTGCACAAATCACGCTCGCCCAGCCTGCTGAACCTGATACATTGGAGGAAACCAGACCTGGACTACAGTTGCCGTCGGTGAGTATGTCTCGCTGGTAAAACACTGCTCGTGTGTGTGTGCATGTGGGTGTGTGTATTTATATATGTGTATGTATGTAGATATAGCTGTATGTATGTATATGTGTGTGTGTGTCTGAATGTGTGTGTGTGTGTGTGTGTGAGTGTGTGTGTGTGTGTGCGCGCGTGTGTGTGTGTGTGTGTATTAAGGCTGCGACCGATTAATTTAAATTTAATAGTTAAATTTTGAAAAATTAACGATTAATTAATCGACAAGTATGTTGACAGTATTTGGTTCAAGTGGTGAGCGCGTCATATCTATATCTATAAAAAAAAAGGATGTATGTATGTATGTGTATGTGTGTGTGTATGTATGTCCGTTCTTTATGCGTTCGCGAACGGTCCATCCGATTGAGATGAAATTTTCTACACGTCTTCTTTTCATTCCTGTGCAACCAACTGTAATAGTTTCTTAGTGTACTATCATCTATTTACTTACTAAAATTTAATTTTGTAATTACATGACTCAACATAAGGGAAAAAAACAAGGGACATAACTTTTAGTAGCATTGCTATATCTTAAGTTAAATCCCCTGGCTATAGATAGATAGACAGGCAGACAGACAGACAGACAGACAGACAGACAGACAGACAGATCCCCATCAGGGGCTGGGTGAAACCGGGCCGGGTCAGACAGACAGACAGACAGACAGATAGACAGACAAACAGATAGATAGATAGTCGGGAACGGAAACTTATATGACTACT
>JACEFZ010027128.1:0-27500 GCA_014155875.1 Cepaea nemoralis | reverse complement strand
ACTAGTGGTCAATTCTCGATGAACGGACTAGTGGTCAGTTCTCAATGACTGGAGTAGTGGTCACTCATCCATGGACACCATCCCTCCATTTCTCAGTAGACCCCGACTTTTCCAGGCCAAACACACACACACACACACACACACACACACACACACACACACACACACACACGAAGAGACCGATCCTCCTGCCGCTTTAGACCAGACTTTCCTGCCAAATAACGATATTAACAACCCAAAGACACGACAAGGAGGGACCGTTGACGTCACTATACAAGCCCCATCACCACGCACCACAAGGTACCAGCACCACGCACTACCGGGTACCACCCGGCACCACGTGGTACACTACGTGGTGCCAACACTACTCGCACAATGTGGTGCGCACCACAAAATGATATTGGCATCCTTCCTAGTATACTACTGTGGTTTCTAAGGCGAATATTGCGAATTCCTTGGACTGCCAGAGTAACTAACAACGATTGCCCGAAAGAGGTTTATGAAACTAGAACACTATATACAACAATAAGAAAGATACAAACAGATTTCCTAGGTCATGTGATGAGAAGAGAGGCATCGGAGAATATCATGACAACTGGAAAGATAGAGAGGCAGAGGCAGACCAAGAGAAATGATGCTGGGTGGATTGAGACGGTGGCATGGAGGAATATCATCAGCAGGGTTGATCCAGAACACCAAAGACCGAGATAAGTGGAGAGACATGAACACCTACGCCAGCTGGCAGTGCACTTGATGATGACATTTTAACGACTAGTTTAGTTTAAATATTGAGCACAACCCACTACTGGCAACGCTGATCGTATTCTGGTATGAACCTAAGGTCTATCCACGTCAATGTGGAAGCACTAGACTCGAGTTTCGCTCTCGTTTGAGCTCATCAGTAGTGCATATCATTGACCGGACCCGGAAACAAACTCCGGATCACTGGCGTGTGAAGCGGCCGTGTAACCACTAGACCACGCGGCACACGCTGGACAAGGCCAAATTATCACAACAGAATATTACAACGTCACCCATCGTAGGCTGTAGCTCAAGCTGTAGTTCGGGTCCACATCGATTGACGGATGTCAGTCGCGGCGATCGGGCAAATCTTGAGCTACAGCCTACGATGGGTGACGTTGTAATATTCTGTTGTGATAATTTGGCCTTGTCCGCGTGGTCTAGTGGTTACACGCCCGCTTCACACACCAGTGATCCGGGGTTTGTTTCCGGGTCCGGTCAATGATATGCACTACTGATGAGCTCAAACGAGAGCAAAACTCGAGTCTAGTGCTTCCACATTGACGTGGATAGATCTTAGGTTCATACAAGAATACGATCAGCGTTGCCAGTAGTGGGTTGTGCTCAATATTTAAATCTCAAATCCCGAAACAACCAAATAAATCAATTTGATTATTGCTTGCTGGACTTTAGGCGGCCTGGTGTGCCTTGCAAGTGAGAAGACTTGATCGTTCGGGTCCACATCAATTGACGGACGTCAGTCGCGGCGATCGGGCAAATCTTCAGCTACAGCCTACGATGGGTGACGTTGTAATATTCTGTTGTGGTAATTTGGCCTTGTCCAGCGTGTGCCGCGTGGTCTAGTGGTTACACGCCCGCTTCACACGCCAGTGATCCGGGGTTTGTTTCCGGGTCCGGTCAATGATATGCACAACCGATGATCTCAAACGAGAGCGAAACTCGAGTCTAGGCTTCCACATTGACGTGGATAGATAGACCTTAGGTTCATACCAGAATACGATCAGCGTTGCCGGTAGTGGGTTGTGCTCAATATTTAAATCTCACATCCGCGAAACAACCAAATAAATCAATTAGTTTAGTCGACGGATCAACATCACGGCACACGGGTGTAACCCATAAGTGCTCCGTTTCTACTCCTAACTCAAACCTGGGTCCGGAGAATCTCAGCTCAGTGCACGAACTCCGTAGCACCGGCGAGGATCCTCAAATACTTTGGGTAGATTTTTACCTCGAAATTTTGCCCTGGCAGCGCCGTTAGGCTTCTCTTTTTCGATTTCCAATTGCCAAGGGATTTTGTACGTTCGCAAACAATACACACGGGTGTCCGATCTCACCACCGAGAGAGCAGGGGACATTTTGTCGTGAAAACATCCCGGCCCTCACCGGGGCTTGATTCTGAGACCTCCAGCACTCGAGGCGGACACCATACCCCGAGACCATTCTTGCTGTTTACAACCAAGGTTGCCACTCTTTGTTGACCAAAAAAATTTAGAAACGGCCCAAACAACATCCATAAATTTCTAGATTTCGTTGGAAAGTATCTAGGAAAAATATCCAGATTGAGAAAGTAACAAATTACATATGTATTGATGTGACTGCCGTCTCACTGGCGAAGGAATTTACGGCTTTTGCCGTAACCCCGTATATTCTCGTGAGTAAAACAGCTGCGCCCGAACCGGCAACAGTTCGAGCCGCGCTGGTAACTTACGGAGGTATGTGAGTCGGTCGCTCAGAAAGCAATGGCAAACTACTGAGCGTAATCTTACCTAGTACATCAACAGCAGCTGAAAATGCTGATGTTGACTGCAACGTCCCGTAAGGGATATGCAACATTTAAAAAAATTGATGTGACTTACCCTATAGAATCATGTCCTCACCTTCACTGATGTCTGTCTCACAAGATGCACTTAGTTTTTAGTTTAGATGATGAAGTTGAAGCTTCAGATTCAAAATTACTCTGGCATGCTTTAGCTGTTCCAATTTCTTTTAATACACGATCAGGGAGCTGATAAGTTGAACAGCATTTTCCTGCTCTCACCAGGCCAAATCTTATTGTCAAGATAGCATTTAAGAGGTCAAGTTTCATCCTATTTCTTAGTTTACATTTTGTATAATTCATAGTATTGAAAACTCTTTCCACATCAGCATTTGAATGGGGTAGTATCATGGCAGACATCGCACATTCAAAGAGCTCACAGAATGGACTGTTACCTGAGGCATCTTTAAATTGTGTTACTTCACTCCAAAAGGCTTCAGTTTCTGTTTTGTTTCTCCAGTCAACCAAATTTATTTTGGTTAACTGATATTCTGCTTCCACCACACTATTATCAGTAGCCCCTAAAAATTTCATAACTTGACAATATTTTGATATGCCCTTTACTGGCTGAAGTATGTTGGTAAAAGAAAAGAGTGAAATATTTTTCAATACATCTAAATTTTCAGGAAGTCTCTGCTTCAACTGCTTGAATAATGAGAGAAGAAAATCTTGACAGCGCTTTCTTAAGTTGTTGTGACATGTCTCATGCCCGTCATCATACGAATAGCGAACGCACCATATACAAGGGCAAAGTAAAGATAGACAACAGTGTTTAACTGGAAAGACAGACGGCAAGCAGTTTCCTTAAGTTTCCAAAACTTAAACCCCAGGAAGAAAATGCAGAGTGATTCAACGTGAACAAAGACTTTCCCCAAAACATAATCTATTACCTGTCACATGTCAACTGAGACCTACATCGGAGAAAATAGTATCAAGCGCGTGTTGTGATTTCATTAGCAGACAATTGCATAGGTCAGAGAGCGCACTGTTGATGTTTTCATTACAGGTAAAAACTCTGTGCCCGCAGCAAAGAAACTAGGAAGGATAACAGGAATTGTTATCGGTGAAATTGGACGGTAATTGGATGGATGTTGGTAGAATGTGATTGTCACGTCGAGGAGATAAAGATTGTGGTGTAAGAGGAGATATATAAAGTTACAAGCGGCAACTTAGGCGCCAGTTTAGTTACCATGTGAGACAGAAAGCAGACGTGTTTCATTCGTGTGGATATAATACTTGTCCTGGGGAGTAAGGTAATTAATAATTTATATACCTCTACCTCTGTAAAAGTTAACTGATAGATGTCTTCTATAAAGAGCACTTGTTCTTTGTGATAAGGAATATATATATATATATATATATATATATATATATATATATATATATATATATATATATATATATATATATATATATATATATATATATATATATATATAAATCTAGAGACAGGCTCAGAAGATAGAGAAGATTTTCTTGACTTAGAGAAACTATTCTGATGAGTAGATAAGTCATCCTTCGGCATGGAGAATTCTTAATGAATCTTTTGATGCGTTAGTCATGTATTTGATGAATGATACACTTTTCAGAGTCTTCAGTGACGATCTATACTTTATAATAAACCTACCCTGATCCGTTCTCAGAGATAGTAATTATATTCTATGTCTGGAAAATTATGTTCTAAAGTGTATTACATGTTCTGACTCTATATGATTTGTGTTAAAATAATTCCTATGTAATTCCTATGTAAATAATTCATATGTTTTATTTGTGAATGATACTTTTCTAAAACCTACCCTGTAAGATTGTAGATGTGTAATGGGAATATGGGAAAATGATGAAGGATTAGGCGGGTGTTTTCCCGTAAGAAGGAAAGCATTGACCAGGCAGTGGGCTCATATCGTTCTACGGACAAGAGAAGGACTAACCTGCAGAACGCCTGAAGGAAGAGGACATGTCGTGCCAGTAGGTGAGGTGAACACCTCCAACTGAGATTATAGAACAACATCAGGCACACAGGATAGCCAGGCTGGACTACCCTGAGCTAAGAAAAGGATCCCTTCTCCCTTCGCTTATATTTTTCCCCTAACCCAGCTCTTGGGAAAGATAGCTATATGGTTTTTGGTCCTATTTCTCAAGGGTGGTGGTTATATTGAAGACAAAAACTGGGCAGAGACCTGTATGCTGATGGTGGTCATTCTGGAGGAACAGCATCATTTTACCTCAACTGCTTCTCCTATGCCACAACCCTACAACCCAGGGATGAACAGCTAAGTACCTGTACAGTATAGTCTGTGTTGTCCAGGACTCTAGAACCGAGATACCCCATGTAACACCCTCCCACGTAGGATCTACAACAAGAGTAGTTAACACCGAAAGACTCATACCTTCAAGAACATTGCTCGAGTGCCATTAGGAGTGCACAAGAACAATTAGAGTAGATGTGACACTCTGGACAATAGATTATTGTTGTGAAGAACTCAGAGACACATTTGGTTTAGTGCCATTTATACATCAAGGACAGTGTACCTTAATATTAGTGTAGAGTTGGGAATTTTAATTCCTTATTGGGCTAATGATTGGTTTATTTCATTAATGGTGTTATGCTGAATAGTGTATCTGATACCATATGTCACTCTAACATACATACACAGGAACCCACCACCATATTATCTCATTACAGTATTATAATGTGTATCAAGGTGTTGGTCGTTTTCCTTGTTGAGTTATAGTGCTAATTAGACCAAATACATTAGTTACAACTAAAGAGTGGAGCCAAGTGTGGCCGGATAATACAAGTATCTCTGATTTTCCAGGGGAAAATTTCCCTTATCGGAGTACTGTAAACTTCCGGGGCTCCACTGGCCCTCTGTGAAGAAACTTCAACTATTGATCACCCTCCAACCCCTAGGGAGTCTGTAACGAGCCATTTTCAAGTTTCTCTTAACAGTTGGCTATTAGAATTTGGGGATCCCATCCTCATTTCTTTTTAACTTACCACGGTTGTTCTCTTCATTTTCTGTTAACAGTCCTTTTGTTTTTAAACCATTAATTTTTTATTCGATTTGTTATCGCAGGTATGGCTTAGGAGCTAAATAGCTCTCTGTAGTGCAAGTGAACAAGTCCGCTTTAGAAGTTGGCAATATAAGTCTTTTACCAATTGAGTGAAATAGCAAAGTGAGATCGTCAGGTAATTTAACTTTATCAACATTTTGAGATTCAAACAGTTTATTAACTTTTTGCACTTCACTTAAAATAGATTGTAAAAAGAGAAGGAATGCCAAAACTTTTACATCACTGTACATTCCATATAGTATTTCAGCTGTGACCACTACTCCAGTCATTGAGAACTGACCACTAGTCCGGTCATCGAGATTTTCACTTTGTCTTGTTATTTCGAAATGTGTCTTCAACTCCAACCATTTTTTCACAATTACTTCAACAGTTGGTTGAATTGATAACCATCTAGTCTTGCAATATGACATAATTTTCAATGGCGGGGAACTATTATTTAATGCTTTATATAAATTATCATATTGCTGTTGTCTGACAGATGATTTGGAGAACCAGTTATGTGTTTCAGCAATAAGGAATTCCAAATCCCTTGGTAAATTTTCTGATGAGGCATGTGATAATGCTAGCTGCAAGGAATGACACGCACATTTTATGAGGATTAAAGATGGGATAACTTCCTTCAATTTTGCATAAACGCCATGATTGATACCAACCATTATCTGTACTAGTTGCAGCCAAATTCACATGAAAAGAATCACTAAGTCGGCAACACAGCAATGAGTGGCAGCACAGTGAGTTTACAGTAAAATTATGTTATTATAATTTATGCAACTTAATAGAAAACTAGACACCTTATAGAAAAATCAATTGAATTCAATGAAACACTCTACTTAGCCTTTGTCGACCGAGAGAAGGCATTCGATAGAGTAGATAGAAACAAGTTGTGGCAAATCCTTAAACAATATGGAGTGAGTACACATCTAACAAACCTATGTAGAAGTTTATACAACAACAGTGAATGCATAGTGAGAGCAACTGGAGGACACTCAGAACCCTTCACCATAAGATCTGGAGTACGACGACAAGGTTGTGTCCTGTCCCCTCTCTTGTTCATAACATATATAGACAACATATGTAAAGAAACCAGCCAAGCAGAGATAGCAAGAATACCACATGACGAGAACACAGAAGAAGAACCATCTGCAAATCTAACCATTAGAGAACTCCTGTTTGCGGATGACCAAGCACTAATAGCAAAATCAGAAGCTGAATTACAAGACCACATGAATAGTCTAAATGAAATGTGTAGGGAACATAACATGAAAATTAGCACAAGCAAAACAGAGGTAATGACTATAACTAAAGAAGAACAAACAACAACAATTCACCTAAACAAACATCCATTGAAACAAGTGAAGAGTTTCAAGTACCTGGGAAGTATAATATCATCAAATGGCAGATCAGAAGACGAGATCGAAAATAGGTGCAATAAGGCAAATCAACTCATTGGACAAATGACACCAATACTAAAGAACAAACATGTATCAGTAACTACTAAGAAAGCACTTTACAACACAATCTTCCTACCAACTCTATGCTACCAATGCCAAACCTGGACAATGACAGAAAAAAGAGAAAAGAAAAATCACAACAGAAATGAGGTTCCTGAGAAGAATACTCAACGTATCAAGAAGAGATAAGATCAGAAATGAAGAAATCAGGACTAAAGTGGGGGTTAAAGCAGCACTAGATTTTATTAGAAAGCAGCAAGTCAAATGGTTTGGCCATGCAAGTAGGTTACCAGTCAACAGCATACCACAACAAGCAATGATGTACAGACCAGATGGAAACAGAGGAAGAGGCCGACCACGTAAACCTTGCATGGAGGGAATAGCAGAGTCCGTGGGGATATCGATATATGAAGCGCATAATCGGGAACTCTCACGAAGTTTATTATTATACTTCACCTCGACACCGCAAGGTACTTGGTGTGATGAAGCTGGGGCAATGGTCAACCCAACAAAAGCAACAGTGACTTGGTTCTCGTTGAATAATCATATTGTCAACAATCCAACACCAACTGTAATGCTGTGTTCAGAGACGGTGGAAAGAACGCAGGCAATGAATTACCTGGGGATACGGTTTGATCGAAGCCTTGCTTATAATGTGCACATAGACCAGGTGATAACAAAGGCCAAGCGGGGTTTGGCAGCGATGCGGGTGATGGCGGCAGCAAACTGTGAGCAGCGCCATCTATGTCTACTGTACGAGGGGCTGGTCATGTCTGTTTTGGAGTATGCAATGGCAATCCTGACTCTCAGCCATAAGCAGATAGAAAGGATGGAAAGGATACAGAATGAAGCTATGCGCATTATTCTTGGATGTACAAGAGATACAGCATGCAGTGCGATGCGCTACCTTCTTGATTTTCCAACCATTGAAGAGAGAATACAAGTTTGCAGGGCACGCGCCTACCTCAGAATTAACGCAAACACACAACATCCACTGCATAGTGAAATTAGGAAGGTGAAGGGCAGCAGGTTAAAAAGAGGACGGTCGTGGATGGGTCAAGCCGAGGACATTCTTCAACAGGTGTGTTCACTTGAGGACTTAGAACCTGGCGAGGAGTGGGTGCAAGTGCCAACAGATTTCTGCACATCCTTTTCAGTTTGCATCCAACTAGATAGAAAATGCAGACAAGAAAATCCGGCTGCTGTTGAGGCTGAAGTACAAGCGTTGATTTTCGAGAATTCGCTAGACGGTGACACGGTCATCTACACAGATGGGTCGGTCGTCCGACATGTGAGAAGCTCATGGGCCTTTACAGCTCGGGCCGGAGGGAGAATTGTGAAGGAGGACTCTGGTGCTTTCACTGAAACCACAAGTAGCCTGACCATGGAAGTCATGGCAGTAAGTAAAGCAATAACATGGCTCGAGACACAGACATTCACTAGGGCTTGTTTCCTTAGCGACTCAATGAACATGATCAAGAGGATAGAGGAGGGGTCGATCCGAAGAGAATGGTTGCTGCCTCTGAAGCGGTCTCGGCTGGCAAAGATTAGTTTCATCTTCGTGCCAGGTCATGCGGGAGTACAAGGAAATGAGCGGGCTGACAAGCTCGCAGGTGAGGCTACTGTGGAGGCGGACGCGCCATGGACCAGGCTGACATTCTGAATGCTCTACGAGAAGTGAGACTTTTGCGAGAACCAAGTGATGACTGTGAATCTACAACAATGGCCAGACTGCGGGAGCAGCAAATTAAAAGAGGGGTGGCCAAACAAGAACACTACGCAGGAAGCCAAAGAAGATTGATAAACCAACACAGAACTGGCGTCGTTAGCCGCTACACGCTGCGGGATTTGCTGAGGAGGGGATCCGAGCACTTATGGACTGAATGGTTCGATGTGCAACGAGGATGATCTGTCGACTAACTAACTAACCGCAAGGTACAAGAGGAACATGATGAGATAGAGATAATTTATGCGCCCTTTTACTCATTACCGGGGGGTTGCCAGAATGTTGAGCGTTGACCTAAGTCAGTTCAAAGTGTAAATAATGGCAGTTATCATAATTTACACGCGTCCAAAAATATGGGTAAATGACATCGAAAGAAAAGTAAAATCTAGAAAGTATCCAAGATCTCCAACTCTAAATCAAAAGTATCTAGAATTGCATCCAGCATCCAAACGTCAGAAAACGATATCCAGACGCCAGCAAAAACCTCTAGATCTGGATATAAAATATCTAGAATGGCAACCCTGTTTACAACACAACGTGGTTTTCTATCCAGGGGATTCAATGGAGCAACTTCCTGTTTGTGTTACAAAAGTTGTTTATTTTCGTTTTGGTAGGTAAGGCACGCAGCTTCGTGAACGACAATTAATAGAATTAAGTAATTATTCTGGGAAGGAAATAATTAATTGTATTACAATGTAATATTTGTGAATATAACCCCATCAACGTCTTAAATCAAGTTCAAGTCTATGGTACAATTCAATTGTGCAGAGAAAATTGTGGGTAAGTGACTGTATGACAGTAAATTACAGTTATTTCAGTTAAAATTTTAAAACTTATTTATATGGGAGAGTTTATTCGCAACCAAGTTGCGAATAAACGAAGTCGGTACTTTTGCTTTCATTCACCCCAAACAAAAGGGAATCCCAGGGTATGACGTCACACCCAGGGGTTCCCTGTGTTGCGCCGAACATTCAGGGGGTTTCCGTGTATTGCGCCGTAGCTCGGTGCGCAATTCTATGCGCTATTCTTTCACTTTCCGGTTAGGGTTAGGGGGTAGGGTTAGTCAGTTAGTGTGTGTACCCTAATCCTAACCCTACCCCCTAACCCTAACTGAAACTCTAACCGGAAAGTGATTGCAGGACCGATGCAAATGAGGATCGAAGGGAGACAGAAACGGTTGCCACAGCCCAAAGAAACAACACTGTGGTGTGGGGCAATTGAAACACTGACACGCACTCCACCCGAACACAGAGGAGATCACCGTCGGCGCTAAATATAGCTGGTGACTCTAAATATAGCTGGCAAAGTTTGTTTGGGGTGAAAGAAAGCAAAAGTACCGAAGTCTCTATTCGCAACCAAGTTGCGAATAAACGAAGTCTCTATTCCTCGTAGCGTGTTCCATCGTGCCATGTATTTTTGAATTCTGCACACAATTTTAAATAGGGAGGCTCTATTCGCAATGGAATTGCGAATAGAAAAAAATTATATTCGCAATCGAATTGCGGGAAGTACCAAACATGTCACAGCATCTGCTCACTAGTCAATGTTAGTTTGGGCCATTAAGAAGTCTAAGAAGGTGGTTAATTTAAATAGGAATGTTCACTGTTGCGAGTTTAATTCTACCGAATTCTCCGTATTTTTTAATGAATCACTCTTCTTCTTACTTCTGTCCGTTCTTTTGACATCCCGTTTTATTTTTACATTACGTTAGTCCTGTTTAAATATCATTATCAAGAATAATTTTTCAGAACAGGTATCCCCAATACAAATAACGATCCCTACAAATAATTCTGTCCCCAGGCGAGTTCAAGAATTGTTAACTTTCGTTTCTGTACACTTACTGTTACCAGGCATCCATGTTTGTTTACGTTACCGTCCTACTAGTACTATTTATGTCCTGATAATATCGCAGCAGTGATGATTCTCTTAATTTGACACTTTCTATGGCCTCCAGTAATATGCTTCGCCTCAGAGAGACATGATTAAGCAATTCAAACACCAGGCTTTCGACCAACTGGCCTCATGAATTATTAAATAAACAAGGATAAGGAAAGAGGAAAGAGATAGATAACGAAGATAGTGTGTGAGGGACAGAGATATGAGAAAGATGTATTGAAAGACGTTAAAGAGTTGTAAAGACAAGAAAGAGAGAGGTGGGAGATCAAGACTTAGAGCGAGAGAGAGAGAGAAGAACTCGTGTTCGGATGGCTAAGCGCCTTTCCCAAGACAACAAAAGTAGAGGACAGATAAGAACAGAAAGACAAGTGCGCAGGTTCTTGTGCAGCAAGATAAACAACACCTAATACACAAAATCCGTAGAAAAACATGTGCCTAAAGTAAGCGAAATCATCAGACTAGCATTGGTGTCACCTAATTCCTGAAAATGAAAAAAAAAATGTTGCCTCCCCGGCGGGGAATCGATCCTCGAGCTCCCGTGTACCAGGCGGAGACACTAACCACTATGTTACTGAGGACACGTTAATAGATCAACAAAATATTGTAATATAGAAACACGCATAGGAATAATCACGTGACCTACTTCCATTGCGAATATAATTTTTTTCTATTCGCAATAGAATTGCGAATAGTCACTCCGTATATTAAAAGTAAAAGTAAAATATTGATTGCACTTAAAAGTAATAAAAGTGCCTTATGTTAGGTTTAACTTTAATTACAATTTAGTTTTAGAAAGATTTACATTTCATGTTAATCTCCGCTTAGAATTTACATTCATACAGGATTACATAGGCTTCTTTGAATCATTGAGATACCATTGTTACCGTTGGATTAGATTTTTCAAGGGAGACTTTATAAGCAAACATTTGCTAATAAAGTCCCGTACATTATTAGCAAACATCTGGTTACATGACATTTACTACCGCCATCGATTGGCTTAAGAAGACTATTATTCTCTCTTCTTGTCTGTCTTTTTTCGCATATCCTTTCAGGACATTGCAGTCAACACCAGCATTTTTCAGCTGCTGTTGCTGTCTTGGCAAGTTTTACATTCAGTTGTTTGCCATTGCTTTCTGAACGACCGGCTCACATACCTCCGTAAGTTAACAGCGCGTCGCGATCCGCTACCGAATCTCCCACAACTGTGTTTCGTACATGAGTATACCGGATTACGATTAACGTCTTTAACAACCTTCGCCAGGGAGACCGGCTGTGTGTTACTGGCACCTATAAATAGTTACACTGTAATCTACCATGCTTGACGTAGGAGGCATCTAAGGTAGGGTGCCGTAAGACTGACTGCCTCACCCAGTGTAAAACTGAAAACTCTACCTGCGAAGAGGTTGACATGATTTATTTGAGAATCTAGGCTCCATTGGAAGATAAAAAGAAGGGGAAGAATATTATTTGTCGCTTTTACTTTGTTTTATATTGTCCATCAACTCTAAGATTACACCTGTCATCTATTTCTTGTCCGCCTTCTTTTCAGTAATATACTTTGCTTATTTGATAGATGTCGTTCTTTTGAATTTCCTTTGTTCGTCTCTTTCTCCATCTGTCCATACAACTGGAGAGAGGAAGGTGGGGAGGAAGATAATAATGACAGGATTTGCAATTGTTTGGGTGCCCATCGACAAGGGTATTTGAACTCACCAATAAGGGTATATAAACTCAGTTTTTTAAAAAAAAACATTGGCCGGCGTGGAGTCGAACCCCAGTCTCCCGCGTGACAGTCGGAGATACTAACCACTACACTACTGAGGACACAATGATATTGCCACAAACAATAATGTAGTCAAACGTAGGTCACGTGATCAGCCATTTGCGAATAGGTCATGGGACCAGCTGTTTGCGAATAGGTCATGTGATCAGCCGTTTGCGAATAATGTCCCTACGTTATTAGCAAATGTTTACTTATAATCACCGTTATTTTTCAAACTGTGGTGGTCTCATATGTCTGACCTACTGATCATGTTTTTCAAATTAGGTATTTACTTACGAGACCACCACAGATAGATAGACCTTGAAAAACCAAATCCGACGGTACCTCAATGATGCCTGTATGACAATTCTAAGCGGAAATATTCACATTTGAGTGTCAGGATCTTAAACAAAGAATTATTCAGGATTGAATCATTCTGCTCCCTGAGCAGCTTTCCTTTGTGTCCCAGTTGGAGTGAAGCTGAAATGATCAAATTTTAGTTTCTTACTACTATAATTCTTAGTAACCATACATCATTGTGATTGGGGCTGTGAGCCCTAACTGCTCATGTCATCTATGTTTAGATATGATGCGCCATGACCCAATTAGCAATTAAAAATGGGTGCTAATTAATTACTAATTCATTAATTACCCTTGTATTATTAATGTTAGGCGGAAGAGCGCAATTGGGAGGGTACAAGCCTTACCCTGGTGCGAGGAAATGCAACCTAAAGACAAAGTGTCATAGCAGGGCAGACCAGGCCCTAAACCTTGGTTGGCGGCTGGTCTAGGATCGAAGCTCCGACAGGCAGACAGTTAGAGCATTGCTTTGCTGATCTGGCAGCTTCTGCAGCTTGTCTTGTTCCAGATGTAGAGGTGTTACCTTTCCTCTGGAGTGAACTAGGCAGGCCGAGAGAAGGATCATGCTGCATGGGCAACACATGATCTCTATATTTTAGCCCAGGCTTTGTGCTATGGAGAGGCAATAACTCCATCCCTGGTCTTAACCGGTCTCGGAGTCAAAGCGAGAGGCAACTGTTACGGGTTATAAGTCCCTGTCAATTGGCGTAGACATGGGGCGCCACGCGTTGCCTCTGACGGTGAGAGACACCTACAGGTGTCACTGATCAGCTACCGTCCGCCTCAAGCTGGGCAGCCCCCCGGCCAATTGGGTGCTGATCCGCCACAGCCTGCCTGCTTCAATGGGTGCTTGGGGTAGGACAAAATCTGAATCGCAGGCAGTAAAACCAATGCACCAGGTACTAATAAAAAGAAAAATAGAAACCTCAAGCTACGGCTTGCAACCTGGAACATGAGAACCATGTGTCCAGGATTTTCCACTGACTTTACCAATATTAACGATGTGAGAAAAATGGCTGTGATTGATGCTGAACTTAATCGTCTTACATTGATATTGCTGGCCTGCAGGAGACTCGTCTCGCTGAGGAAGGGTCACTCAGGGAAAACAATTACACCTTTTTTTGGAAGGGCCGAAAAGGCAACACGGTGTGGGCTTTGCAGTGAAGAATTCGCTACTGGGAATGATTGAAACTCCAGCAGGAGGAAGTGAAAGACTATAACAGTGTGTAAGGAGACGAAGGCATGTTGTTTTCTTGTTGATAAAACGTTTATTGGCGTAATATGACAAAGCTTCGATGTTCACCTCCACTCACTACCAAGGCCGCGTCCTAACTGCCCTTCCCAATAACAATACGTCACGATTGAGCATCTCTCTCCCCTTTCACTCTCGATGCTCAATCGTGCTGTATCTGTTTCCCACTAGATTCTAATAATACCCCAATACTCCTCCCTTACTGTTACACCTCCCCATGTTGACTAAAGAATTTTCCTTTATAAGGAAAACTCTTTACTCCTAATCCCCATACTCCATTCCCTCTTTGTCTTCTAATCTTGCCTAAAAATCAAGTTTGAGTAAATAATATATCTTTTACTTCTTCTCCCAGTGATATGGTCTGCTAACACCCCCCCCCCCCCCCCCCCCCCCCCCCCCCCCCCCCCCCCCCCACCCCCCCCCACCATATACTTCTTCTTCAACTTTTATTTATATAATACCACGTATGATAACCCTGTTAATAAAAACAGTCCTTCTTTCCTTTGTATATCCCCAACATTATATAGTCATCTACTACATAATTCTTCATTTCTGGTTCTGTCTTGTTTCCTGTATCAAATATACATATCATAAGAACAGCTCATAAATTATTTATCGAAATCTTTGACCTTATAAAATTTCTCATTCTTTACTATTCTGGTTCTTTCTTGGCTCATCCAGTTTCCTGTATCAATTATACATATTATAAGAACAGCTCATAAATTCTTTATCGAAATCTTTTACCTTATACAATTTCTCATTCTTTCAAACCCCAGGACGTACAAAAAACAATGTAGTTAGAAAAAGTAAAGAAGTGGTGCGCACCTAATAAGTAGCATAAAGAATGAATACACGACATGACCACATGGACATACAGTAAATGCACATTTAAGACACTCACCCTTTACCTCCCTTGCCAATGAAAAAAAATTTTGTAAAACAATTTTTTAAAACACCTTAAGAAATATATCATTGTTCGTTATAAAACAATTTGGCATAAGTTTTCATAAACCTTCTATATTTCACATTGACATTGCCAACCACAATTCTGTTCCTCTTTCTTTATCTCACCTTTTACCATGAGCCCATGTTCATATTTCATGAACACCTTTAATATAATTAAAGCTGGTATTTCACAGCACCTATATCTTGCCCCCGTACATCCCATCCTGCTATTTTATAAATACAGTGACGTGTGTGCAAGCCCTGGATACGTCTATCCATTCGTGTACACACGTTCACCAACTATAGTTTCCCCTAGTTGATGAATGCATAGCATTCCTTAACTATTTACTCTTAAGTTTCCCCCTACCTTATATCAGTGGACAAATTAGTTTTTATCAACTCTTTTCTGAACGAAAAACCTTTAGCAAAACCTCATTCATTTGAAACTTAAACTTACTTAACTAACTTTATAACCGTGTAACTCAATATACCAAACCAAACCCTTTATGTAATCGAAATAAAATGAACACATCCTCCAAATTAATCTATAAGAAGAAAAAAACACATTTTTAAAATGACATAACATGCATGTTATCAAATCAGAATAAAATATTCTATTCTACCTATCACTATTGGACACTTTTACGGACCAATAGTTTTTATCAACTCAAATGCTAGGAACACAATCACCCTATTCTAAATCAATTAATCAAACATTAACAATCAATTTTCAAGATCAAACCAAGAAAACAAAATGAGGCATTATAACTTAGGCTCCCTAAAACAATCAAACAATAGCCATCATATCATATATGACTCATGACTCAAAACAATTATAACTCTCTTAATATTACCACGTATAGTGGCCCCCTAACATTGGTCTCTCATACTAAACATTCCATCTGTATATCTGTTAACTACAGACCAACTAGAATCACTTCTGTTTTACCCACATAAACCAATCAGTAATCAACATTTACTATATCATCTCCCCTCATAACATAACATCCAAAATATCCTCTTAAGTCAGCACTGTAAACTACATGTTGAATCCCTTTTTTTTTTTCTATTTGTAATGTGGCCACTAATTCAATATTGACTCAATGTAAATCTGGTCTGCCTTTGGACCAATCCTCACTAACAACTTTTTAATCCTTATCGTTAAACACGGCATTTCTAGCAGCAATAAAAAGTACATTCACCCATTGTATCAATACCTCAAGACCACATCAAAAAACATCCATAGAGTCCTTTTCCACTTCCACCGTTTCGTATACTTCCTCAAGCATCACTCATAGTTCTAAATCCTGAAACTTATAACTTGCCATCTGCATTACTTTCAATTTATCTATCTCCTACGTTTCCACTTCTTCAACAACTCCAAGTTTCTGTGAATAAGTGCTAATTCTACATCAATATCTTCTTCTTCGTACAACCTACTAGTTTCCTCCATACTACTACTTGACTCTGACTTTTCATCCATTTCTTCTTCTTCGTCTGTATGTCTCTCTTTAGCTGCCGCTAATCTCTTCCGTTCCACATCCCACCTAATTTGTCGATCACTCTTTCTTAAGGATCTTTCCAGTAGAGGTATATCGTCTCCGCTTGTTGAATAATCTCTAATTCTCCTCTGTCTTTTCACTTCTTTATCTCTTTGACTGTCCATTCTTCTTTTCGTTGCTTGCCTAGTATTTCTAAATGGAGCAGCTGTGTCTTCTTCCATACTATCATAATGAGTTTCATTTAGCCCTTCTTCTTCCATTCTTTTCGGGATTGTCTGTTCTTGAGTATCTTCGTAACTTGGATTTGTTAGCAACTGATTTTGTTCTGGTTCTTTTCTAAGATCTGGGGTTACTGTATCTTTTCTAAAATCTGGGGTTACTGTAGCTTTTCTAAAATCTGGGGTTACTGTAGCTTTTCTAAGATCTGGGGTTACTGTGGCCCCTCTAACAACCTGTTTATCCAAAAATTTCGCATCCGAATAATAATTATTATTATAATTATTATTTTCTATCTCATCTTCATCTCTTCTTAAGTGTTCAACGTGTGCCCTTGCTATATGTGCTGTGACCTGGTTCTTTATAATATACGATACATTTCCAAGTTTTTCCAAAACGTAATAACCTGGAATCCAACGAGCATCAAACTTAGAGTTTCTTCTATGCTTTTTGTAATAAACTCTATCACCTACCTTAAACTCCTGTAATTTTGTATTTACATTTTTGTACTTTTTCTGTCTTTCCCTAGCTTTAATTATATTATTCCTTAACCTCACATGTGCTTTATGCATTTCTTGTATTATGGTCTCTTGAAATTCTTCACCCATATATTTCCGTCTAGGTTTTAATAAATTATCTATAGGCAATATGGTTCTCTTCCGTGTATTAAATAAAATGGCGAAAAACCCGTGCTCTCATTTTGATTTGTACGAATAGCGCTAAGAGCAGGTCCTAAAAACAGATCCCAATCTTTTTCGTGTTCATCAATAATCTTTGCTATAACGTCGTATAACGTCCGACGGTGACGCTCGTTTTTCGCATTTGAAGAAGGTCTATAAAATGAGGTTTTTATATGTTTTATATTTAAGTCTTTTAATAACTTTTCGAATTTTTTATTTACAAACTCTCTACCATTATCTGTAAGTATACTTTGTGGGCAACTAAACCTTGGTACGAACTCCTGTAAAAAAATATTAATGACAGTATCCGCGCTCTTATCTGGAATTGCATAAACCTCTGGCCAAAGACTGTAGACGTCTACTATATGAATTAAATACACATTTCCTGATAATGTTCTGGGGTGTGGACCCGATATGTATAAACTAATCTTTTGCATTGGGAACTGAGGAATATCTGTGTCCTGTAATGGAGACTTTATTGTTTTCATGTTCCTTAATCTGCACTTTTCACACGTATCTACATATTTGTATGCAGATTTAAACAAGTTTGGCCAATAATATTTACTTGAAAGTGCTTTCACGAGTTTGTCTCTACCGAGATGTCCATTTTCATCGTGATATGCTTTTAAAAGTTCATTTTCCAAATGTCTTGGAATATATTTCCTTAGCTGTTCGTTCCTTTCACACATATAATATAACTGTCCATCCTCTTGTAAAAGCAAATAATTCCTTTTATATTTGTTATCTTCTGTTTCTCGTAATTTTTCCTTTATTTGTATGATTCTTGGGTCCAAATCTTGCTCTCTTTCATATTGAATTGTGCTAACTGTAGGTCTTCTTCCCTATGTTCCGACTCTTGATCCGATGGTAGACTATCAAATTCTTCCCTATTTATTATAGCAGAATCTAGAATATTTACTTGCCAATTCCGGTCGTCTATCTCTGGTTCAGCTGCTTCCTCTTCTGTACCTTCTGATGACTGTGGATATGGAATTCTAGACAATAAATCGGCGCATGTATTTATCCTACCTGGTATGAACTCAATTTTCGCGTCGTACCCCTGTAGATTCAATGCCCACGTCTGTATTTTCCTATTCTGCACTGGAGCTTCTAGAAAGGACTTTAAAGGCATGTGGTCAGTTCTAATAACAAAATTTGCGTTATGTAAGTAGTAATTTAGTTTTTGAAGAGCGTAATGAATCGCGAAAGCCTCCTTCTCAATAGTCGTCCATTTCTTTTGTGATCTACTAAGTTTATGCGACAAGAAGTAGATAGGCCTTTCATTTTTAACCCCTGGTATTCCAGATTCTTTTCCTTCATATGGTTGTACCAAACATGCTCCTACTGCATTGTCCGAAGCATCTGTGTATAGTATCAACTGTTTGTTTAAGTCTGGATGCGTCAACAGTGGTACCAGTGTTAAGCTGTTTTTTAAATAGTCGAACGCTTTTTGACACTCATCATCCCACTTAAACCTGGCGTACTTGGCTGTTAAATTTGTAATAGGTTCAGCTATCCTTGAAAACGCTGGAATAAACCGCCTATAATACGCACATGTTCCTATAAAAGCACGTACTTCCTTCACGTTAGTTGGAGCAGGTAACTCTTTAATAATCTTTATCTTGTCCTGGTCTGGTTTAATACCTTCTCTATTTATAATATACCCCAAATATTTTGTTTCTGTTTTTAAAAATTGGCACTTACTAAGCTTCAACTTCACATCATGCTTTCTTAACCTGTCAAACACTAGTCTAATATGTTTCAAATGATCCTCCACGTCTCCCTTTGTATAAATCAATATATCATCAATATAGGCAAGAGCGAACCTTTGCATACCCTCTAGAACTTCATTTATTAAGAGCATATAGTGAGAGGGCGCCGTTTTAACGCCAAAAGGCATTCTTAAAAATTCGTAAGAGCCCATATGAGTGCAAAAGGCGCTTTTCTTTTGCGCGTCTTCCGACATCGGAATACACCAAAATCCTGACCTTGCGTCCAGCGTTGTGAAATATGTAGAGCCATTAAGCAGCCCCAAAATATCATCAATTACCGGCAGTGGGTACGCTACATTCTTAGTAATTTTGTTCAACGCCCTGTAATCGCAGCAGAAGCGACTTGTACCATCAGGCTTGGCCACAATTACCACAGGAGATGACCATTCTCACTTCGACCTTTTTATTATTCCCGCTTTTAGCATCTCCTCTATTGCCTTTTCCATGATTTCTCTATTTCTTAATGGAGTTCTATATGGTTTTAAACTTATTGGTGGATGATCTCCCGTGTCTATTTCCATTGTAACTGTTCGCGTCTTTCCCAATTCTAAATCATTAACCGCAAACACATCCTGATTTTGCTTTATAAATTGTTCCAATACTTCCTTATCTTCTGGCCGAGCTTTTAACTGTGACAACAATTCTTGTTCCCTTGTTATTTTGTCTAGTGAACATATTTGGGCTTTATTTCTTCTAGATGGATGGATCAATTCATCCATTTTGATTTTTTCTCTTCTTCCGCGTCCGCGTCTGTTATTACTTCTTTCATTAGAAGTTTCTGAATAACTTGTTCCCGACATTTCTGCTCTATTTGTTGCCAATATGTCACTAACGTTATGATCTAGTTTGGCTATCACACATCCTCTGTATAATTTGATTTCTCTACCTGTGTTGTTGATAACCATCACAGGAAAGGTTAAGTGTTTATCCAACTCCATTACTCCATCTGGAACCTCCAAACCAGGCTCATCTATTATTTCTTCTTGTAACTCAGTGATTCTGACTGTGTTTCCTTCCATATAATATGGGTTTTCTCTTCAGCTTTGCTTGTATCAAATTAACCGACTGTGGTTTTAACGTCGTTGTCATTTTAACTCTAACTAGTGCTGATATATGCATGTCCTCTTCTATATCTATATATACGTCTCTGAATTTTAACTTATGTAGATCATAAAAAAGTCTTATTCCATTTTTTATCAAAAAATCTCTTCCTATTAACATATTTCTATTTAAACCCCTCACTACGTGAAAAAGGTGTCTTATGTTGATTCCCCCTAACTTAAAATTTATCATTGTTTGTCCAACCACTTGTAAATTCTGTCCAGTAACAGAGTGTAAATTATTACTACACTTAAATACTCTACAATTTCTTACTATTTTGTATAAAAAACTTTCTTTTACTACACTAACTTGAGCTCCCGAATCTATTAATGTACGAACTCTATACTTCCCTATTTCTAATATACACGAGCTATAATCTGTTTTATCTTCTATAAATTTCTTGACTTCATCTAGTTGAAAATATTCTCTGTTCGACCTATTATACCTGTTATTAACATATTCTCTAACCGTTGGGACCCTATTATTTACCCTCCTATCATAGGTCCTGTCTAATAGGTAGGGCGCCGATTTTCCTGTGTTCTTGTACCTGTAAAATTCCTGTGTCCATCAACAACATTCCTACTCACCCTATTATTATCATGTCTACCCTGTGTATTCGACTGGACACGCCTGTTATTACAAAAACGAGAAACATGTCCCCGTTGACCACAAACCCAACAGACAATATTTGTGTTTCCCACTGTCTCAGTTGTAGGGTATCTCACATTTCTTCTTTCAACATAATCGCTCCTATTTCTACCTTGTAACGTTTGTATACCGCCTCTCCTATTCCATCCGAATCTTGTTTGTCCTATTTCCAT
Organism: Cepaea nemoralis; assembly: GCA_014155875.1. Lineage (NCBI taxonomy): Eukaryota > Metazoa > Mollusca > Gastropoda > Stylommatophora > Helicidae > Cepaea > Cepaea nemoralis. The sequence continues at coordinate 6,363 of JACEFZ010027128.1, read as the reverse complement.
GGGTTCCTCAACTCTGTCGTCTCGACTACTTCCCACTTCTCTTCCTGTTCTTAATCTAAACCTACGTCTCAAATTTTCCTCTTGTACCGCGATATCCACCGCTTGTGATAACCTCTCAGGGTTTTCTCTCATCAGCTTAGTTTCAACCATCAGATTTGATGCCATCTACAAAGATCCCTACTAACATCCTTTCCACTTCCTCCCCTCGTACATTCTGTCCTAAGAATGCTTCTTCAGCCAGGTTAATCAATCTATCGCTAAACAATTGTACCGTCTCTCCGTTATTTTGTTTAGCCTGCCTCAACACCGAAAACGCATGTTGTGGATCCGTTATTTCTGCATATTTCCTTGCTAGGTCTTCTTTGAATTGTTCCCACGTCTCATCTACTCTAGCCTCTAATTTTCTTCTGATATGATCTGAAACTGGTTCCGTTGCCGTCTGATAAGCCAGTCTCATTTTTTCTTCATCTGTTGCTGAGATCAAATAGGCATATTTTTCTATAGAAGTGACCCATTTCTTATAGTCTCTGGCCTGTCCACTAAACTTTACAATTTCTGTTGCCATCCCTTGTTGTTTAATCACCATATTAAGTCGGCCTACTGCTGTTCCCACGCCTGTTAAAACCTGTGCTAAGGTGTCTTGTTCCGCCATGCTGAAAAATACTGAAACAAAGCAAGCAAAGAACCACACAATTTCAATTTCTTAATTTAAAGAAGATGTGCTAAGGTGTCTTGTTCCGCCATGCTGAAAAATATTGAAGCAAAGCAAGCAAAGAACCACACAATTTCAATTTCTTAATTTAAAGAAGATGTGCTAAGGTGTCCTGTTCCGCCATGCTGAAAAATATTGAAGCAAAGCAAGCAAAGAACCACACAATTTCGATTCCTTAATTTAAAGAATTTACCTACTTTTTTATAGAAAACCTTAGTTATTTTCTAGTTTTAAGTATCACTCAGTTTTAACTTTTTAATTTAAAGGATACACTCACTTATTAGAAAAGCAAAGTTAGTTTCTTTTTTGTTTCCTGACTCAAGCCTGTAGCTTCTTCCACTCGGCGTCAGATTTCATTCGACCAACAGGAGCCCGTTTCCGCTAAAAATCAGTCGCAGAGTTCAGGTAGTCCGTCTCTTCCTACACTCGGCGTCAGATTTCATTCGATCACCAGGAGCCCGTTTCAGCTAAAAATCAGTCGCAGAGTTCAGGTAGTCACGTCACTTCTCTAGGGATGCCTGGCTTATTTTCAACCCCTGGTCGGGTCCCGACCAGCTTGTTAGTCTTTGCTTTCACCCCGGGTGGGGTACATCATCGACGTCTTGAGAGGGACTCAGAAGTAACAAAGCCAAAGGGATCAGGATCAGCCAACGGGTTAGTGATAGTTTGACCGTTCCAACCGACAAAAAAAATTCAGACTGAATTTACCTTCAACGGAATTCTTGAATTCTGGTTCCAACCAACAAAATGTTCAGACTGAAAGTGACCCTCAACGGAATTCTTGAATTCTGGTTCCAACCAACAAAATGTTCAGACTGAAAGTGACCCTCAACGGAATTCTTGAATTCTGGTTCCAACCAACAAAATGTTCAGACTGAAAGTGACCTTCAACGGAATTCTTGAATTCTGGTTCCAACCAACAAAATGTTCAGACTGAAAGTGACCTTCAACGGAATTCTTGAATTCTGGTTCCAACCAACAAAATGTTCAGACTTTTACATGATTGAAAAATTATTTGCTCTTGATTATCACAGCCTTCTAGCCTCTTTATTTGCTGATTATTGAACTGATTACAGTATTTTATTGGACATCCTTTCACTTGAGCAACAACAAGCGTCTCTCGACCTTGATAAAAATGGTTTGAGAAAACGTCAAAATACCTTCTGGTGTAGGCATTCTTTGGAGGTTTCTTTTACTGGAACAACAACAAGCGTCTCCTGCCTTGATAAAGCTGATTTGAGAAAACGTACGTTAGGTACCTTCTTGTTTTGGCAGTTTTGTCTGGATTCTTTAGTACTTCGCGTGGTAGCCGGGACGGTCAAATTCCGGATCCTGGTCAAGTGGCTCCATTTCGCCTCTATAACAGTGTGTAAGGAGACAAAGGCATGTTGTTTTCTTGTTGATAAAACGTTTATTGGCGTAATATGACAAAGCTTCGATGTTCACCTCCACTCACTACCAAGGCCGCGTCCTAACTGCCCTTCCCAATAACAATACGTCACGATTGAGCATCTCTCTCCCCTTTCACTCTCGATGCTCAATCGTGCTGTATCTGTTTCCCACTAGATTCTAATAATACCCCAATACTCCTCCCTTACTGTTACAAGACTATTATCCCTGCACTTGGCAGCCTCTTGTGGTTTTGCCACCATTATTACTGCATATGCACCGACACTCGATACCTCTGATGATGTTAAGGATTCGTTGTATGAGGAACCATGATCAAGGCAGTTCCAAAATCTGACTACATTTATATGCTCGGTGATTTCAATGCTCGTGTGGGCAAGGACTTGAGTTCATGGCCAGTGTGCCTTGGAAAATACAACATCGGTCGCATGAATGAAAATGGGCAAAGGCTGCTGGAGCATTGCACCAGAAATGACCTATGTATTACAAACTCCTTTTTTAAAACAAAAGAGCTGCATAAGGTCACATAGAAACATCCAAGATCAGGCCATTGGCACCAGCTGGACTTCATCATCACACAGAGACAACATCTGAACCATGTATCATTGACTCGAAGTTACCACAGTGCTGACTGTGATACGGATCACACTTTGGTTGTTGCAAGGGTTAGACTGAGGCCAAAGAGAATCTACACAGCTAAACACAAATCTAGCCCCAGGATTAATATTATTAACACTCACGATTCTGAAAAGTGCTTTCAGTTTCAACAGCAACTTGAAGACGCTTTCACTGATACACCAGTAAATTGTATAGTAAATTAAAAGTGGGGTCAACTTAAGGAAACTCTTTATAAAACTGCTGTAGGGGTTTACGGCACTGTGGATCATAAGAGGCAGGACTGGTTTGCGGCAAACAGCCAGACTCTGCAGCCCTTGATTGATAAGAAGAAGATAGCTCTCTAAGAAACAAGGAAAGACCAACGCATAACACTCTGAGTGAGCTAAAGCAAGCTAGGAAGGATGTGCAAAAGGCTGCCAGGCAGTGTGCAAATGATTATTGGATCAAGTTATGTGAGTCCATTCAAATCGCAAGTGATAAGGGAAACATCAGAAGCATGTATGAAGGAATAAAGAAAGCCTGTGGTCCAATGATCAAAAGAAGCGCACCATTGAAAACCTTGACTGGAGAAATCATAACTGATAAGAAACAGCAGATGGACAGATGGGTAGAGCAGTATTTGGAGCTTTACTCAAGTGAAACTGTCAGAGTCCGACAGGGGACAGCGATGCAGGGACATCGTTACGACCGCCAGGCGACTTAGCTCCCAGTAAGGGATGCAACAACTTCGTTGCGCCGCCAGGCAAATAGGAGTTATCGGCCTGCGAGATCGCTGGCTGACCAGCGGTCAGGCCGCCAACGCAAGACGCACGCCTGCCACGTGACGCCACGGCAGGCAGGAGGCAAGTTGCGAACCAGGTCCAGACAGCTCTGGGACACGGAACATGACGGACGTGTGAGAAAGGCGTTGTATGGTTTCTGTATTGAAAGGCGAGTGTCTGGACATCTTGCGAGTCAGACTTGTGACTGTATTGTGGATGTAAGTTGTAAAGTATCCATTATATGTATTTGTGATCATCGTTCTGTATTTGATATGTTAATAAATCCACCGAACGATGTGTCGTTGAGTCTTACGTCAAATCACGTTGTATTTGTACTGTCTCACACTTGTTAGGAAAGCGAGCCAAGTTTAAGACCCTGACATGTGTGAACGTGGGGGCTCGTCCAGCTTTAATTTAGTTATATTTGAACGTGAATAGCTTGTCCTTGTTGAACGTTTAATTTAATTAGATTTAAACTTAAATGTGATCATGGAAGGCTCATTTTGATTGTTACTACATTATTTAAACATGAGTAAGACCATTTGTAAACGTACAATGCATACATTCTGTTTGATCCTGTAAGCGTGTAAAACATTTGTGATTTGTGAAACTTGTCACCGTTTTGACCTTGTCGACATTGTGATCTTGTCGCCATTTTGACCTTGTCGCCATCTTGTAAACTTGATGTCTATGTCCTTACTGAATGTCATCTTGATGTAAGTGATGTGTCATCAATGTTGTAGAGTGTTAAGATACTTGTAGATTGTCTTTGTGAATTGAGTTTGTGGAACGCGAAAATTGTTTGGAAAGAAAGTAACGTGTATTGTAAAAAAATTGTTGACGGACAAACTTACGACATACAATTATACTCAACGCCATACAAACTTAATCAACACTTAGTGACAAGCAGGCACACACCAACAAATAGACGCTAATTTATCTTCTTCCAAAATAAAAGCAGGTTTTTCCGTACCATCCGAAACCTTGCCGTAGAGGTCATTTGCGATTCGAAGTAAGCGACCCTACAGTTCCTAGCCCGATTTTCAACCGTTCGTCACCGCATCCAGGGCACTTGAGTATACTTTTTTCTTTTCGTATACTTTATAATGCATTTTTTAGGCACATATCGTCCATATAAACAGATTGTAACTTGTTGATTACTAACCACTTATAACATATTGTGTGTGGCTGGTATTTCATTGACATTTTTCCATCATGTCTTCATTATTTGATTTCATTGATATGGGGATAAAATTACAGTTACATGGTGATGAATTAACACAGTGGAGTGAGCAGAAATACGCAGAATACCTACTGGTACAGGAGAAAACTGCAGAACGCGACGAAAGGGCAGCAGAACGAGCTGCCAAACAAGCCGAATTAGAACTGGCTGCAAAGACAAAGCAAGCTGAGATAGATAGTGAGCTGAAAAAGGCAGAAATAGCAGCTCAGAGTAAAAGAGAAGAACTGGAGTTACAGTTGAAGATGAAACAACTTGACACTGAGACTGCGATTAACAAAGAGTATAAGAAATCTGAGAGACTGGAGAAAGAAAACCAGTATAAGAAATATCAAGGTATTGTACGTAATTATACCTCGGGTGACTGCATCGCAGCCTTTACCCAGAATTTTGAAACTTTAATGGAACATTATCAAGTTCCACTGTCTGAATGGAATATTGTGTATATGAGGAGTTTGTCAGGGGAACCTCTTAAAGTTATTGAAACCATCCCCAAAGACCTCAGAAAAGATTACCATTATCTGAAATCTAAGATTATGGCACATTTTATGTTAGATGAGGCAGGTTACAGAGAACAGTTCAGTAAATTGAGCCCAAAACCGACTCAAACGTTCTCTGACTACCTCTGTTTAGTCCGAGATATTTTCACCAAATGGACGTCAGCAGCCAAAATTGAAAAAAGTTATCAGAGATTGGAAGATCTAATTATTAGAGACAAAATTGTGTCATCTATTCCTTCAGCCTTTGCTAAATTTTTGTTAGAGAATGAATGCTCTAGTGTGGATGAAATTGAAAGACGGGGTCGGCTTACTACACAGCCAACAAACATTGCTTTGCTACTGAAGATACTAACATTAACTTTGTAGCAGCGGCTAATTATGACAAACAACCCTATAGTAGGCAGAAATTTCGTAAGCCTACCTCTGAGAAGTTATATCATTGCGAGTATTGTAAATATTCTCATCATCAGAGTGAGATGTGTGATAAAAACCCTCGTTACAAGATGTACTTACAACACAGGGTAAATCAACAAAATCAGGAGCGTGAAACCTTCAAAGGGTTGACTAAATGTTTTCTCTGTAAGGCGTTCGGACACCATCGGAGGGATTGTGAGGGCAGGCAGATGACCAAAAAAGCAAATGCCGCCTTGTATGATAGTTCCGCGTCTGAAGAAGAAGAGCCAGAGAAACATCCTGTGAACTCAGCGCAGGCTGTTGACATATTCAACGCAAACAAATGCTATGTTTGTAATACTTTCTATGAAGATGGTATTTTAAAATGCGGTCATACCATCCCTATTGCCAATGAAGAAGCTAATTCGGTAATAGGTTCAAAGGGCAGAATAAACATCCATCACGGATATGTAAATGGCAAATATGCTACAGTCCTTCGCGACACAGGAAGTACAATCATTGGCCTGAAAAGAACGTTCATATTGCCTACAGATTACACAGGCAGGCACGTAACATGTAGAACATTCTCAGGCAATATTGAGAGATACCCATTAGCATGGGCATATATTGATACACCTTTCCTCATGGAAAGTAAAGTGCGCTGCCTAAACCCGTCCAAAAAAAATTTTTTTGTTTTTTTTAAAAAAAAATAATTCCCCCCTTTTTTTAAAA
>JACEFZ010027127.1:57500-99907 GCA_014155875.1 Cepaea nemoralis | reverse complement strand
TTTTTTCAATTGGGGTTTTTTTTTTTGGGGGAAAGGAAAAAAATTAAAAAAATTTTTTTTTTTTTTTTATAGCATTTTCTTTTTTTTGGTTTTTTTGGTTTTAAAATTTTTTTATTTTGTTTTTCCTTTCAGCATATCGAATTCTCGGGTTTTTCTGACCGCCGATATTTAGGGCATCATATGCTCCCTTTTATATCATCTCTACATTTCCTTTAATTTTTTTTCGGCGTACGGGTTTAAAAAAATGGGGTGACAGACGCACCCCTGCGACTCCTTGTTTGATGAAAAACCCAATCTGATCCTCGCCACTATTCAACTCTGCTTTTTGGTCTAATAGAGCTTTTTATACTTACTACAGTGATAAAAACCCATAGTCCTCATGATTTCCAAATTTCTGATCTGTACACAGTCAATGCCTTTGAATAATCCACAAAACATGAGTATAGGTTTACATTAAATTCTCTGCACTTCTCTATTATTAAACGCATGAAATACGACGGCTCTATATCGCCATATTCCTTTAGCACTAAACTGCTTCGGGGCACCAAATGTATTTATTTTATTTACGCCACTTTAGGGAACCGGCTCAGTGGCTAAGGGGCTTCAAATGCAATTCGTACTCTCGCATACCGCGTTCGAAACACAGTTGCGGGCGATTTGGCAGCAGGCCGATTTGCATTAGTTTCCATACAATGGTATGAGTGCCGGTAGTTCAGAAAGCAATGGCAAACTACTGAGACTAAGAAATTACAAACAGCCAAAACATGCTGGAGTTGACTGCAACGTCCTGTAAAGCATGTGCAAATAACTAACTAGTGCTTCCTCTAGTCTCTACTTCATTCTTCTCCTTCTATGAGTGCCAAACAATACTATGTGTGTTTATTTATGAACTGTCTTAGTGGCCTCACAGGGTTTCCCTTTTGATTTGTATGTGTAGAACATCTAAACACTGATGACAAAAATCACTAATAAAGGACATATATTGGTAGCAAACAACAGCTGTAAGAATCAACAGCTATAAGAAACAACAGCTATAAGAATCAACAGCTATAAACATCAGCAGCTATCAGAATCAACAACTATCAGAATCAACAGCCATAAGACTAAGCAGCTGTAAGAATCAACAGCCATAAGACTAAACAGCTGTAAGAATCAACAGCTGTAAGAATCAACAGCTGTAAGAATCAACAGCTATAAGAATCAATAGCTATAAGAATCAACAGCTATAAGAATAAACAGCTATAAGAATCAGCAATTATAAAAAAAAAGTCGCTTAAAAGTCGACAGGGTCGACTTCATTGCACCGGGTTATATCCCATATGGCTCGGTCTCTTTCCGCAGCGCGGAAAGCGTCGCACAAAGCACGAACTCCGTAGCTCTAGCGGCGACCCACAGGAGTCTCCGAAAAATTTAACTCGTGAACCGAAGGATTCGAACCCACAACCTTCGGAGCCGGAGTTAAACGGCTTGACCACTTCGCCACGAAGACTCCCGACTACTATAAGAATCAACAGCTAGAACAATCAATAGTAATAAGAATCAACAGTTGTAAGAATCAACAGTTGTAAGAATCAACAGCTATGAGAATCAACAACTATCAGAATCAAACAACTATCAGAATCAACAACTATCAGAATCAACAGTCATAAGACTAAACAGCTGTAAGAATCAACAGCCTTAAGACTAAACAGCTATAAGAAACAACAGCTATAAGAATCAACAGCTATAATAATCAACAGCTATAAGAAACAACAGCTATAAGAATCAACAGCTATAAGAATCAATAACCATTCAGGAACGTGTGAGTGCCCAAATAAGGTGTCAGACAATGATGTCTGCTGTTCCCTAATTTGTGTTCATTAATTGGGAGTTTCCGTGGCGAGTTGTTTACACCGCTTGTCTCTCGCTCCGAAGGTTTTACGTTCGATTCCAGCCTAATTCGTTGGATTCACGAGTGCAGTTCTCTCGGAAACTCTCGGGGTCGTCGCTGGAGCTACGGAGTTCGTGTTTTGTGCGCCGCTTCCGGCAGGCCGCCTTGTGGAAATAGATCGAGCCATATGGAATAAAACCCGGTGTGAAGAAGACAATCATCTTGCCTCTAAACGATTTTAAACTCTTATAATTGACAAAAGGAAACTCAGCCCTCTTATTACATGGTGGAGGATCGGCAACAGAAGCTGTGTGGTACACAATAGCTGGTGACGCCTCTGGAAGAGAGAATGAATCCTAACTCTTAAGTCTGATGCACTGCTGGTTAGATCACTTGTGCCCTGAAAAGGGTGTGCATCCATTTTGGTGAGTGCTACGAGAACGAACAGCACCACGAATTTCACAGCTGGCGGGAAAGGCATTAACAGTATTCATGTTTATTCATTCGCGATTAGTGAATCGCTGAACAAATACGACTGCAGGTTGATGTGTAGTGAGCTAAAAGACTACTGAGTGATGAAAGCAATGAACTATGTCGCTGTGGCAACTGGTTTATTTTTATCAGCCAATCTAAAGTTGATTTTGGAATATCCCGCGAATATACAGACTTTCCAGTGCTAAGAAGTCAATCAACTTGCCAGTTAAACTCTTTTAATCTGTTTTTCCATTAATTAAAAAGTTAGTTGCATGTCCTTTACAGGATGTATCAATCACCCCAAGCATGTTATGGCTGATTGATTTACTTGGCAAGCTTACGTTCAGTAGTTTGCTATTGCTTTCAGAACAACCGATACTCAAACAATTATTACAAATCAACACAGCGAGGACTGCTTCCAAATCGCCTGCAGCTGTATGCGGTATTTCGAAATGAGTTCGTAATCCCTTCACCACAATCAAAGGTATTTTTAATATGCATTGAGCATGTAAAAAATTCACAACAACAGAAATGAGATTCTTGAGAAGAATACTCAATGTATCAAGAAGTGAGAAAATCAGAAATGAAGAAATCAGGACTAAAGTGGGGGGGGTTATAGCTGCACTATATTTTATTAGAAGGCAGCAAGTCAAATGGTTTGGCCATGCAAGTAGGTTACCAACTAACATTATACCACAACAAGCAATGATGTACAGACCAGAGGGAAGCAGAGGAAGAGGCCGACCACGTAAATGATGGACAGGGAGAATAGCAGAGTCCATGGGAATATCGATACATGAAGCCCATAAACAGGCATTCTTCCGCTGTTTATACTTCACCTCGACACCGCAAGGTACAAGATGAACAAGATGAGATTATATGAGATGAGATTAGATTATATAAGATGAGATGCGATGAGATTAGATGAGTTGAGATAATATTAGATGAGATCAGATCAGATCAGAGGAGATTATATCAGATCGTATAAGATGAGTTCAGATGAGATTAGATAAGGTAAGATGAGATGAGATCAGATGAGATGAGATAAGATGAGATTAGATGAGCAAAGATGAGATGAGATCAGATAAGATACGTTGAGATAAGATGAGATGTGATGAGATAAGATCAGATGAGATTAGATGTGATGAGATGAGATGGGAAGAAATAAAATGAAATGAGATGACATTAGATTGAGCATATAATGAGATCGGGAACCACTGTGGTGTAGACGCTCACATCCCCGGCGCGGTGGTCAACAGTTCGAGTCACATAAGAGCGGATTCTAATTTTTAAAATATAATAGGGCTCCTAGGTCTAGCCAGATTAAAACAGGTACCAGGTGATGGAAGCGAAGCCGGCAGGTATGATACCACATCACCCACCGAGGTGTGATTGGTTTATAAACATGTGCGTCTAACACTATATACCCAATTCCTTTAAGATATGTAAAAAAGGGACCTTTATTTTTTACTAACTTTTTTGTCATGGCAAGAAATGGCGTCAGCACACGAATGTATACATGACGTTCATCATCCTCATGTGTCATGCCGATATGCGTGGCCGGTCATGTTTCACCATCTCACGTGATCACCAGAGTCGTGGTTCAGCTCAGTGTTCTTGTCTCGACCATGCCACGTGGCCAAGCCATCCAGGTATTTACTTTTCTGCCTTCCCCTTCTTCTCTTCCCCTCAGTCTTGCCAGTTGTCACAGAGATCTTCAATTTATTTCGTCTCATAACGTGTCCAAAGACAAACTGTTACTGTCTACGTTTAATTTCTCTAATCAGTTTACGGTTTTCATTTGTTTCTTGTAGGATTTGGTCATTAGTTTTTCTGACCTTCCATGATATTCTTTGCATTTTCCTCAGAAACCACATTTCCACACCCATTAGATGTTTTTCAGCTTGTCTGTTCATTGTCCACGCTTCACATCGATACAAAAGTACAGGCTCTATGTAGCACCTCAACACTCTTTTTCTCGTTGCAAATGACAACTTCTATTGGTCAGTATGTTTTCCACCTTGCAAAAGGCTATCATCGCAATGCCGATTCTTGTTCTAATCTCTTCAAGGCATCTCCCATCAGATGTTATAACAGTTCCGAGATAATTGTACCGATTCACTTGTTTAAGAATATTCCCAGTTACTTGTGTATTATATTGTGGCAATTCTTTCCTTCTAGTGACTACCATAATCTATGTTTAAAAAAAGTGGCTTAAAAGTCAACCGGGTCGACTTCGTTGCACCGGGTTTTATCCCATATGGCTCGGTCTCTTTCCGCAGCACGGAAAGCGTCGCACAAAGCACGAACTCCGTAGCTTTTAGCGACGACCCACAGGAGTCTCCGAAACATTTAACTCGTAAACAGAAGGACGCGGCCCGGAATCGAACTCACAACCTTCGGAGCACGAATCAAACGGCTTGACCACTTCGCCACAGAGACTCCCGATCTATCTACAACACCAGACCGCAAAGCACTTGTTGATAACAAAGAAGATGACAATGGAGATGATGATGGTGATGATTGAAACCAACCTATCAAGTTATTTGTATCGTGAATTGCATGTTCAGAAAAATGGCGGCCTGCCACTTGCTGAATTAATTGGGTTGCCTTAAGCAGTAATGTGTGGCTGCTGGTTTTCTACTGACTGCCGCTTTCATCGAGAATGAACTGTATTTTTAGTGGCGGACTTTTGTGTTGAAATCTGGCAGCGGCATTATGCATAGTATACCTGTACGGGTTGTTGGTTTGGCACAGGAACGGAGCATTATGGGGACGAACCTTTGCTGTGAAGTTGAAACCGTGACTAACTAACCATCAAGTCTCTACTAGTTTTTATCAACGTTTTAACTGATTCAGTGCCAAGCAAAAAGTCAGTGTGGACCAAATATGGTACACAATCAATTGAGCAAGTATTATAATTGGAATTTCCGTTAACTGAGCACTGAAATTGCGAGAGATAATGAGAAACAAAATTTTTTAAAAAAACACGATGACACAAGTACGGTGATATATCGTCCTTCTGTCCAAACTGGAAGTCGCATGTAGCTATATAGTATCCTTCGGCATTAAATCAGATAAATTGCAGATACCGCAGGCGGTATTCCGTTTATCAGACAACCTTGACACAAAAGTTACAAATGTTGTTTATCTAAAAATAGGTCACACCCGTCGCAATTTACACCCCGTCGGGTTTACTCCGATAACCTACCTGATCAAATGTTGATGTAAGTCATGGGGATTCTGTGAGGAATTAATGGACTACTTGATGTCATCTTTATTCTCCTGGCGGCAGATGATTAAGCTACCATCTATTTGTGTGTGGCATTGGTTGGTTGTGGACGTTTTGGCTTCTTGTCTGACAGATGTAGCTAATGACAGTCAGTCTACGTGGGCATGGGGGGAGGGGGGGGGGTGATAGATAATTGTATTTTGGAAATAAATTGCGTTTATTATTGCTATTATTATTATTAGTAGTAGTAGTAGTAGTAGTAGTAGTAGTAGTAGTAGTAGTAGTAGTAGTAGTAGTAGTAGTAGTAGTAGTGGTAGTAGTGGTAGTAGCAGTAGTAGTAGTAGTAGTAGTAGTAGTAGTGGTAGTAGTAGTAGTAGTAGTAGTAGTAGTAGTAGTAGTAGTAGTATTAGTAGTAGTAGTAGTACGGATGTTATTATTGTTATTGTTATTACGATTATTATTATTATTATTATTATTATTATTATTATTATTAAAGAAGAAGAAGGAGAAGAAGAAGAAGAAGAAGAAGAAGAAGAAGAAGAAGAAGAAGAAGAAGAAGAAGAAGAAGAAGAAGAAGAAGAAGAAGAAGAAGAAGAAGAAGAAGAAGAAGAACAACAACAACAACAACAACAACAACAACAACAACAACGACAATAAGAACTACAACAACAACAACAACAACAACAACAACAACAACAACAACGACAATAAGAACTACAACAACACCCACAAAAGAATTGCGATATGATAATAACTCAAACATGCAAAGTATTTCTACATTCCACAGTGGAAGAGAAAGTACTGAAGAGAGGCATACATCACGTCCGTACACACAAACAAGCTGGCAGACAGACAGACATGCAGACTACAGTTTGACAGAAAGAAAGGCAGAAGGGAAATCAGGTAGGAAGATACACAGACAGGCAGGCAGACAGGCAGGCAGGCAGACAGACAGACAAACCGACAGACAGAGAATCTGGGAGGCATGCAGACAGCAGTTAGGCATTCGTTCAGTCAAGCAAGGAGATAGACAAACAGGCAGAAGGCAGGCTAACCGACAGACATACATACAAGAAGAAGAATTAGAAAACAATGATGATGATGAAGAAGCAGAAGAAGAAGAGTGAGAGAACGAGAGTGAGTGACAGATTGAAAGGGGAAGGGTAGAAGAAAGAGAGAGAGAAGGGGAAACACACACACAAACACAGAGAGAGAGAGAGAGAGAGAGAGAGAGAGAGAGAGAGAGAGAGAGAGAGAGAGCGCACGAAAGAGAGAAGGCGAAAAGGAGTGGTAGACGTAGTGTAATCAATGATCACAACAATTATTGAGTCCAACTTCGCGTATCTATTGCCATATCATACAGTTATTTATATGTGACAACAGAAATATGAAGACAGATAACTACACGGGAACTTGTGAGAAAGGTGGATGGGTAAACAAGAAATGATGGTTGGGTTGGTGTGGCATATGTTATCTTTGTGGTAAGGTATGTGATTATATTCGCGATGTATAGGGAGAGAAAGAGAGGCATAGAGAGTGAGACACTGAGAGAGACATGGACAACGGGAAAGAGAACGAGCTAGAGAGAGTAGAGAAAGTGAAGGACGGAGAGAGAGAGAGAGAGAGAGAGAGAGAGAGAGAGAGAGAGAGAGAGAGAGAGAGAGAGAGAGCAGAGATGGATAGAGACAGTAAGAGAGAAAATGAGAGTCGGAGAGGAAGAGAGGGTATGAGAGAAGAGAAAAAGATAAAGGAATACATGACTGGAGAGATTAGAAAAAAGAGAGAAGGGTGAGAGAGAGAGAGAGAGAGAGAGAGAGAGAGAGAGAGAGAGAGAGAAGAGAGAGTGAGAGAGATGGAATAGACAGGAAATGAGAGGCGGCGAGAGAAATAAGGAGAGATAGAGGAACAAATAGAGAGGGAAAATCGAGAAAGAGAGATGGAGAGAGGAGAGTCAAAGAAAGACAACAAGTGATAAATAGACAGAGAGAGCGAGAGTGTGTGAAAGATATTAGGGGGTGACAGGAAGAGAGAGAGAGAGAGAGAAAGAGAGAGAGAGAGAGAAGAGAGAGAGAGAGAGAGAGAGAGAGAGAGAGAGAGAGAGAGAAGAATAAGACGAAGAATACAGAGCGCTTGAAAGAGAGATGAGAAAAGAGGGAAAAGAGAGGGGAGTTGGGGGTTGATAGAGACAGTAGTACAACAACAGAAAAAACACGAAGAAGAAACTAGGGCGATACCCTCAAATGTTTTTATTTTATATTTGCGCTGTTTACAATCACTCTACAACAAACAAAACCTGTTACGACAAAGGCAGGTAGATTAGTTTAATCGATGATCACAACAATTAATGAGTTCAACTTCGTATCGTCATTGCGCTATCATACAGTTATATGTGACACCAGACATCCATAAACAGATAACTACGCGGGAACTTGTGAGAAAGGTGGATGAGTAAACAAGAAATATTGGTTGGGTTGATCATTATTTAAAAAAAAAAAATTTTGTTGCGTATCCCTTACGGGACGTTGCAGTCAACACCAGCATTTTCAGCTGCTGTTCATGTACTAGCAAGTGTTACGTTCAGTAGTTTGCCATTTCTTTCTGAACGACCGGCCCCTATACCTTTTTCGAAAAAACCAGCACCGCCGTGTTTCGAACCCAAAAGCCTTCTTTAATAACATCTTCTTTCTCTTCAGTAGGTGCATGTACATTAATCATCGTTATATTTTTCCTTTTACCTTTTATTTGTAATTTACTAATCCTGTCATTAACAGCTTTAAAGTTTACAACGCTCCCCCATAACTCTTTTTTGATGACAAAACCTGTTCCTAATTCATGTTTATTTTGGGTGTTTCCTCCATATATTACAATCATTCCATTTTGCTCTAAAGCACCCTCTCTTGATCACCTTATTTCTTGAATTGCTGTTATATCCATGTGATATTCAACCAGCTCCGGGGTTAGTTCTTCGGCTGCTCCAGCTCAATAGAGTGTCCGTACATTCCATGTTCCAAGTCTCAAAAGTCCTTTAACGTTCCAACGTCGTTGTCCAAATAAGTCAGTCCGAATTCGAGGCTTATTTATCTGTTTCGTAACAAAATAGTTTTTACAAAAGGTGGGGATGTTAATCCCACGCTTCAACCCCCAACCTGGAGGACCAGGATGTTTCTCTTTGTCTGTTCTCTACCCTTTGACCTGTCCGGCTTGGGGGGGGGGGGGGGGCCTACTAGTAGCTACACTACCTTTGGCATAGCTCTCAGGGTCATTGAGAAACAAAAGCTCCCCCACCGCGCCAAGGTGGAAACACCATCGGGGGAGTAAGGGTCGTATGACAACAATATTTTGGCCGAAACTCTGACTAACTGTAAACTATCAGTTTGTTACGAACTAAGTGTTCCAGTTTGTGTGTGTGTGTGTGTGTGTGTGTGTGTGTGTGTGTGTGTGTGTGTGTGTGTGTGTGTGTGTGTGTGTGTGTGTGTGTGTGTGTGTGTGTGTGTGTGTGTGTGTTGTGAATGTGCTTTTTGGATAGTGATAATAATATGGAAATTGGCCTATAGTTACTCATGAGACTATCGTCTAATGAACCATCTTTTAAACGAGGATACACTTTAGCGATTTTAAAGGCTGGCGGGTAGTGACCTTTGGTGAGACACTGATTATAAATAAATGTTAGTGACTCGCAGATCACCGGTGCAGCACAGCGAAGTATCCGATTACTGATTCCATCTAGTCCTGATGAGTTATTGTTTGTTTTTAGGTTGCTGAGATAAGTAAATACTTCAGTGATCGTCTTTAGCGATATGTTGGAGGGAATGTCTCTGTAGCATTTATTCTCGCAATATGATGACAATAAAAATAAGTCATGAGGAGAATCTGGTATTGCAGCCTTAAACTTGTTTACGTCGGATTGAAAGAAATTGCTGAATTGATCACATGTAACCTGATTTAATGGTAATGTTTGTGAGGACTTGTGTTTGTTTGTCAATGTATTAATTGCTTTCCATACATCTTTAGTATTGGTTTTATCGATTATTAAGTTCGTAAAATAGTTTTTCTTTTCCTTTCGAATAACATATTGAACTTTGTTTCTCAGACTACGGTATGTTGTTGGGTCTCTACTTTTATGTGCCCTGTCCCGGTCTCTCATCAGAGAGAACGGGAGAGGAAGACAGATAAGGGGGATCAACGTGTAGACGGAGAGGGGTAAATAAAGAGAAGATAGTAGGAAAGAGAGTGAGGAGAATGGGAGAGAAGAGATGGGAGCATAGGGGAGGGGGAGAGAATGTGCTGAAGGGGATAGAGATAAAGGGAGATAGGTGGAGAACTAGAGAGGGAAAGAGCGAGATAGAGATGAAGAAAGATGGAAAGAGAAGGAAAGGAAGGGCAGGAAAGACAGCAAGTGAGAGAGATAAGGAGAGAAAGAGAATGAGAGAAAGAGAATGGGAGAAAGAGAATGAGACAGGGAGTGACTGGTAACGGAAACAAACAACAATCAATTACAGAGGTTCTATAAAAACTGGGCATGAAAAGAGAATTGATGAAAGAAACAAAAATGAAGCAAGTGAAATATTTTGGCCATGTTACAAGACACAACTCTCTTATGAAAACCTTACTGGAAGGCAAGGCTGAAGGCAAGCGAGCAAGAGGTAGACAACGATACAAATTGGAAGATAACATCAAGAGAATGACAAACAGCCGTCTAACATAATTTACAATCAAGGAGTGGGACAGACAATGTTGCAGATCCATTGCAGACAACCTTCAATGTGGAGACCGCACATGATTTATTGAAAGCGACAGGGAGGGAGAGAGGGAGAGGAGGAAAGAGAGGGATATATAGAGTGAGCACGGGCTGCTAGAGAGAGAGAGAGAGAGAGAGAGAGAGAGAGAGAGAGAGAGAGAGAGAGAGAAAACGGGAATTTAGTGGGAGAAAGCGATAGAGACGGTGATATAGATGGCGAGAGAGGGGGAGAGAATACATATGTCAAGATTGAAGAATAAAGACCAAGCGAGAGAGGGAAAGAGAGAGAAGAAAAAGAGATGAGAGAGAATTAGAGGAAGAGTGAGAGGGGAGGGAAGAGAAAGGGAAGTATGTGAAGAAAGACTGGAAAAGAGGGCGAGAGAGAGAGAGAGAGAGAGAGAGAGAGAGAGAGAGAGAGAGAGAGAGAGAGAGAGAGAGAGAGAGAGAGAGAGAGAGAGAGACGAGGAGAAAGATATGGATATAGAGAGAGAGAGAACGAGAGAGTAAGAAAGAGTGAATAGAGTAGAGTGAGCTGAACAGAGAGGCGAGAGAGATCGAAGGAGACAGAGACAGAATGTGAGAAAGAAAGGGATATAGAGGGAGAGACCGAGACAACGGGAAAACGGGGGTGATGAAGCGAGAGAAAGGGGAAAGGCAGGGAGAGAACGAACGAACGAAAGAACGAACTTTATTTTCAAAGGGTTCAATATTGGGCACGCAGACCCGTCTAACCTTATGCTCTTCTACCACTTTCTTTTATACATTCTTTCATCCATACATCACTTATGAGGCAAATCAGGGAGATCAAGGAAAGAAAATGTGTGTCGAAGCTGAGATAGAGAGAGGGGCCGAAAGATAGAGAGAAAGGAGAGAGAGGAGGAACAGAGAAAAAAAAAAGAAATATTATAACGCGCAATAGATTTTACAAAATTATGTGATGTTGAAATTGCTGACTTGTGCATAATTTATCATTTGCAATAAAACACCAATACGTCAGACAACAAAGGGCAGAATAATTGGGTCGGAAATGGAACGTCAAAGACTTAAAATGCGTCATGTGTTGTAATTTCCACTTTATTTATTTTACATACGAGGTATATTTTCTGCAACATAGCTTTGTTAATCCGGGTAAGAAAAGGAAGTTCTTAAAATCGTGCAAATACTTATATGTGAAAGCGAATCATGGACAAACAGGAGATTAGTGTGGAATTCAGTGTAAGCTGCGGGGGTGTGGTTTTACAGAAGAATGTTTTGGAACAGCGTACGGAAATATAAAAGAGCAATGAAGTTGCCATGAAAGAAGTTAATTCACATAGAGAAATGGTTGCTCGCAGTCTATATTCTTTAGGCACGCTATGAGAAGGCAACAGCTGAAGTGCATCGTGACAATGGAAAGTGTAAGAGGAAAGGCATAGAATTCCATTGACAGATAGAAAAACCAAAGAGAACGTCCTACAAGAAGCAAATGAAAACCATCAACTGATTAGAGCAGTGGTTCTCAACCTTTTTTGGCCCGTGCCCCCTTCACCATATTATCAGAACGTCATTCCCCCCCCCCCCTTTCCTATCAAACATTTGGCCCGTGCCCCCCTTCACCATATTTTCAGAACGTCATTCCCATCCTTCATATTTCCTACCTAAAATTCACCCCACCCTTACACAGTATACGTAAAAATGGAAGGTAAATTTATTAGCATATACTAAAACAAGTTTAGACATCCACATAAAACATGATTTGTGGATCTACTTACTTTATAAAATGAATTTTAGAAGGAAGAGACGTACATAATTGTAAAGTATAAAGGGAAAAACAATATCAAGTAATCGGTTCTTGTATTAACGCTATCTTGAAAGGGTCTTCATTCCCCCCCCCCCCCTGGAAACCCTAAAATTCCCCCCTGGAGGGGGGGGGGGGTAATTTCCAGCGGTTGAGAACCACTGAATTAGAGAAATAAGACGTAGAGAAGTGTTTCGAAATGGCGGTCGGATACACACTGATGGTTGTTCAAAGATTCATAGCAAGATTTCCTGATAAACAACCTCCTCTTCGCATTAAGGTTAGAAATTTGTTGAATAAGTTATAATGAATACTCCATTAGTACTTTCCAGCTTCTCCAAAAAAGCGATAGACCATAGCAGTGACTATTATAACTAATTTAATGAATTTATAACACATTTTAAATGACGTCAGTGAATTTAATTTTTTTTTTCAAAATTGTTCTACATACAAAGTGTAGTGAGACTATAAACAACCTGTAGAAATTACCGAGACCACGATTCTTTTGTAGGTTGATGTAACGGTTAGAGCGTTAGAGCTAAGGAGTGGGGGTTCGACGACAATTCTCGTCGTTAGCTAAGAAGGACAAGACTGATCACTTATTCCTGTGTGCACTGCGGGGTTCAAAAGGTGATGGTCCTAGTACAGGGTGTATTTTAAATATTGCTGTTCCAAGTTTTGTATTTACCTTTTAAGTTGCATCAACTCCACAGAGAGTGAATACAAAACTTGGAACGGCAATATTTTCAAATACCCAACAGTCATTAAAAATACACCTTATACTTCATGTGCCAGAAGCAGGTTCCTTGTTGACTTCATATTATTTTGTTTATGATTCTGTTTAAATGGCGACAATACCACATATCACACAGTAATATTCGGGGGGGGGGGGCTGAGTGGTCTCCAGGTATGGTGTCCGCCTTGAGTGCTGGAGGTCCCGGGTTTCAGTGAGGGTCGGGATTTTTTCACGTGGGCTTCTAGTAACAAAAATGTATACTGGTCTCTGAGTAGTGAGACCGGACGCCCGTGTGTATTGTTGCGCACGTAAAAAAATACATTGGCAGTTGGAAATCGAAACAGAGTAGCCTAACGGCTACAAATCTACCCAAAGTATTTCATGAACCTCGCTGGTGCTACGGAGTTCGTGCACTGAACTGAGATTCTCCGGACTCAGGCTTGAGTTAGGAGTAGAACGGAGCACTTATGGGTTACACCCGTGTGCCGTGATATTGATCCGTCGACTAAACTAAACTAAACAAAGTAATCTAGCTTTTCAGAACACAATTACAGAAAAAGGACGTTGCGGAGACTAGCCTTCATCAGCAAACATATATATATACACAAAAGACAACATATAAACACGGAGAGGAGACTAAAGTCTTATGAATGGAATGAGAAGAATGTAAATATGGAGGGAAAAAATAGAGCAATGAAAAGAAAGTGAAAAAACAAAATGTGCTACTTATCTTAGAATCCCCGGCTGTGATACTAACACGTATCTTGGCGTTGATACTCTTATATAGACAGCCGTGGGGAGGGGTAGTCTATGGTGTCACGGGGACCGGGGTAGGAGATGGTAACGGTTCAGTGATGATCCCAGATAAATGAGTGGAAGTGGTACACGAAGACGGGGAGGAAGGTAAGGCAGGAAACTGTAAGCAATGTAGATGTGGTGGTGGTCTGAGAGTGAAGACTAAGGAGTGCCCCGGTAGATGTCCGTACAATGCATGAGTGGGTGCCAGTAATGGCCTCATCAGTATCAAGTGCCTTGCCAGCTGGCGTAGGCGTTCATGTCTTTCTACAGATCTCTGTCTTTGGTGTTTTGGATCAACTCTGCTGATGATATTCTTCCATACAATCGTTTCAATCCATCCAGCATAATTTCGCTTGGTCTGCCTCTGCCTGTCTTCTCCTTGATCTTTCCATGTTATCGTCAAATGACCAAAGAAAGCTGTTTGTATCTTTATTATTGTTGTATAAAATGTTCTAGTTTCATTAGCCTCTTTCAGACAATCGTTGTTTGTCTCAGGAGCCACATCTTTACTGCTTCCACGTTCGTCCTAATTTGTTCATTTACATTCCAAGATTCACAGCCATACAGCAAAACAGGTTATTGCACTCCTGCACTCTCTTTCTTACATTCAATGATAGTGATTTATTGCATAAGATACTTTTCATTTTCTGCAATGCAGCTTTTGCTTGCCCTATTCGGCTGTTAATCTATGTTGTGCTCCTTCCATCCAATGTCATAAATACCCTTAGGTATTTAAAATTATCCACTTAGTTAAGAATTTCCCCTTCTACTTCCATTTCATATTGTTGTGTCACTTTTTCTTTGATATCAGGTATAGTTACTGTTTTCTTGATATTCAAGGAGAGTCCTTTCTTTGCACTCTCTGTTACTACAATGTCCAACAATTTTTGTAGGTCTGTTGAATTATCTGCCACCAACAATGTGACATGTGCATAGCGTATATTGTTTATATTATAACCCCCGATTAGTATTCCTGGCTTCTCTTTGATCTCTCTCATTATTAAGTAATGGGTTGGGCATTGCAAATGGCGATGTCGAGTCCTGTTCTAATTCCATATTCCTGGTGTTGGATGGATGATAGATGTGGCTAAAGATAACCCAGTTTAGGATTGTCTAGTTGGCATTCGAGACCGTCTTCCCTATTCCATAGTTCTGGAGTTGGATGGATGATACACCTGGCTAAAGATAACCCAATTTAGGATTGTCTAGTTGGCCGAGCATATACGCATACTTACTCCTTCAGCGAAGCGCTGTCCTCATTTGCAGGGGACAGTTGTTTTTTTAAATAGCGGTTTATGAGGTTAGCATGGCCGAATGATAAGAGCGCTCGTTCCTAAACATTCGGTGTGTTGATATGGAGATAACAGGTTCAACTCCTACATTGGACAGTTGGACTAAAATGTTGACTTCTCGTCCTTGACTTGGGGACGTAAATTACAAGTACATTTGAAATCCCCTGATGGCGAGGGACACTGGTAATAGGGAAAGCGAATCCACAAGCAAATATTAGTACAGTGCACTAGAAGTAACAGCTCGTGCAAGAACTACGATTGAGTTCAAAGCGAGCAGGCGCACACAGAAAAAAATGCATGATTTGTCCACGCTATAGCTTTCAATGTCTTCATTGTCTGGTGTAACCTTTGTTCTCTACTTCCATCATCTAAGAGGGGGTGTCAAATCAAAACCTTAAATGTTTCTTTTTAGGGTGAATATGCGTAATTATATATAATGTGTGTTGTGCTGAATCTTGATTAATGTCAAGATGTGCGGCAATGTCACTCACAGTCAATCGGCGGTTTTCCTGTTCGAGGCCTTCAACGGCTGCAATCGACTCTGGGGGTCAAACTGGATGTGCCTGACTCGGTCGTGAACAGTTTGTCACAGAAATCACACCGTTTTGGAACTTCCTACTCCACTCATACACTTGCTGGACTGACAGACATGAATCACCATACTGGACCTTCACTCACAGATAAATTTCTATCGGTTTCATCCCTTCACTGATTTAAAAAAAAAAAAAAACTGATAACGGAACGCTGCTCCTCTATGGTGCATGTCAAAAGTGAGGCGGACATCTTTAAACTGTCCTTATGACGTCACATTGTTCGTATGCACCGTGATGCCACAAGCTTAATACACTTGACATCCTTAACAACAATATTGACAGGTTACAAGACAATGGCATGGTTATTGTAATTTATATAACACTTTTAAGGTTTTCATTTGAAGCCTTCTCGTACATCTAAGAGTGCCAATGCACACCTAAAAAATTAATATTCACGTTATTTCATTGCCATCAAGGGTTCCCCAAGAATGTTTATTTTTGTATACCACATTCTTACGTGGCCCCAGGGCGCTTCACTTCATAGTTTTGGAATCCCTGCCACAGATAAATAAACGCGAACGAAATATTTGAACTTTCTTATCTGCAACAATATCGATCAAATTTACAACACCAATAACTGTCAGCCAATGTTATTTAATCTTGTTTCACAAAAGATAACATCAGTATTTCTAGTACCACTGGTAGACTCCGATGAATGTAAGGGTATATTGAGCCAGCAAAGATATATTTTACCAGCAAATTGATATCATTTTTGGCCTGCGAAGGCAGAATATTTTGGGCAAGCAAATATATAGCACTTTGCGACGGCAAAGATATCATATTTTGGTTTAGCAAAGCTATATTTTGGGCCTGTAAATATATCATTTTTTCGGCCGCAAAGATATCATATGTTGGGAGGGGAATGATTTAATATTCTTGGCCTACAAAGATATAATATTTTAGTCTGGCAAAGATACAACATTTAGGGCACGCAAAGATATATTTCATTCTACAAAGATATCATATTTTGATTCTACAAAGATATATTTTGATTCTACAAAGATATAATATTTTGATTCTCAATCCACCCTCCCATCCATCCATCCATCCATCCATCCATCATGTGCCATGCCGATAAGCGTGGGCGGTCATGATTTGCCATTTCACTCGATCACCAGAGTCGTGGATCAGCTCAGTGTTCTTGCCTCGACCATACCACGTGGCCAAGCCATTCAAGTAATTACTTCTTTATCTTCCCCTTTTTTTCTTCCGCCCGATCTTGCCAGTTGTCACCAAGTTTTCCAATGTATTTCTTCTCATAACATGCCCAAAAAGTTTTAACTGTCTACGTCTAATTTCTCTAATCAATCTACGGTTTTCATTTGTTTCTTGTAGGACTTGGTCATTGATTTTTCTGTCTGTCCATGATATTCTTTGCAGTTTCCTCAGAAACCTCATTTCCACAGCCATCAGATGTTTCTCAGCTTGTTTGCTCATTGTTCACGCTTCACATCCATACAACAGTACAGGTTCTATGTAGCACTTCAACACTCTTTTTCTCGTTTCAATTGATATCTTTTTATTGGTCAGTATGATTTTCATCTTGCAAAAGGCTACCTTTGCAATGGCAATTCTTGTTCTAATTTCTTCAAGTCATCTCCCATCAGATATTATGACTGTTCCGAGGTAACTGTACGGATTCACTTGTTTAAGAATACTCCCATTTACTTGTATATTGCATTGTAGTATTTCCTTCTTCCCAGTGATTAATCCTTTGATTCTACAAAGATATCATATTTTGAGTCTAAAAAGATAGTTGCATGTTCTTGTCGATGAATCGACGGTTGAACCATTTGTTTCAAGAGCTGAAGCTGAAGCTGAAGCTCAACCCAGCCTACAAAGATAAAATATTTTGATTCTACAAAGATATGATATTTTGTTCTGGTAAAAACTTAATATTTTGAGCTTACAAAGCTGTAATTTTGTGCCGCAAAGAAGTAATATTTTAGTACTGTGCTTATATAATACTTTTTACCGGCGAAGATTTAATATTTTGGGGCCATAAAGAGAAATGATGCTGGATGGATTGAGACGGTGGCATGGAGGAATATATCAGCAGTAGAGTTGATCCAGTTGATCTTGATTGCAGACAATGAACAGAATATGCAACATTAAGTAGATGCAGTTGTTACACACAGTGAACAACGAGGGTTAGAATTAAATTGTAAAAAGACACAGATTATGGTCGTCACTAGGAAGAACGAAATACCACAATGTAATATACAAGTAAATGGGAATGTTCTTCAACAAGTGAATCGGTACAATTATCTCGGAACAGTAATAACATGTGATGGGAGATGCCTTGAAGAGATTAGAACAAGAATCGCCATGTCTAAGGTAGCCTTTAGCAAGATGAAAAACATACTGACCAATAAAAAGATGTCGATTGAAACGAGAAAAAGAGTGTTGATTTGCTACATAGAACCTGTACTTTTATATGGATGTGAAGCTTGGACAATAAAGCAGTCAAGCTGAAAAACATCTTATGGCTGTGGACATGTGGCTTCTGAGGAAAATGCAAAGAATACCATGGACAGCCAGAAAGACAAATGAACAGGTCCTTCAAGAAACACATGAAGATCGTAAACTGATTAGAGATATTAGACGCAGACAGCCAAACTTTTTTGGGCATGTTATGAGAAGAAATGAATTGGAGAACTTAGTGACAACTGGTAAGATCGAGGGGAACAGACCAAGGGGAAGACCTAGAAGCAAATAGCTGGATGGATTGGCCTCGTGGCATGGTCGAGACAGAAACACAGAGCTGATCCACGACTCTGGTGATCGAGTGAGATGGCAAGACATGACCGCCCACGTTTACCGGCATGGCACATGATGATGATGATGAGAACTGATCCAGACAATGAAAGACCGAGGCATTTGGAGAGACACGAACGCCACGCAAGCTGGTAGGGTGTTTGATGATGATGATGATGACGACGACGACAATGATGATGATGATGATGATGATGATGATGATGATGATGATGACGGCGACGACGACGACGACGACGATGATGATGATGATGATGATGATGATGATGATGATGATGAAAGATATCAGTCTCATAACTGGCTCCACGGCGAAGTGATTACACTGCCTGCCTCGCGCTCCTAAGGTTGTGGGTTCTATTCCGAGCTGCGTATTTTGGTTCACATGTGCATATTTTTCGGATACTCCTGAGGGTCGTCGCTGGAACTACGGAGTTCGTGCCTTGTGCGACGCTTTCAGTGCTGCGGAAAGAGACTAAGCCATATGGGATAAAAACCCGGTGCAATGAAGTCGACCCGGTCGACTTTTAAGCGACGTTTTTTTTTTCTAGATGTTAATACTGATTTCAAGCTGTTGAAAGCAATTTTTTGACCACTCCTACTCACTTTTTAATTTCTATTTCTTCTTCACAATCTTTCTAAGTGAAGCACCGTATCTGGTACCATACTTTCCAACACTGCCCACCTTCTTGATTCGCTCGGCCATCTCGTTTGTCCTTTCCGTAAATGGTTCAGATCAGCACACCTGGTCTAGCTGCGTTCAGGCCACGGTTATAATATTTCCACCACTGGTTTTAAGCCTTTCATGGTCACCAAATACCCACCCAATGCCTAGGATAAAACCATACATACAGCGTTATAATCCGACCACATCAAGTCACATAATCCGGAGCAGTGTGTCCATAAGCCAGGGTCTTAACTGCAAAACTGGTATGAATATTTACATAGAAAATTTGAAGCTGGCACTAATTTTTACCGGGGGAAATTTTAGTTGAGCTCGGATAGGGGAATAGGTTGGGAGATCGTTTCCTGGCTGTGTTGTGCTAGACTGTAAACGGTGTCGTGGGAAGATGAACTATTTCTATCTGAGGGAAGATGAACTATTTCTGAGTGGGGGAAGATGAACTATTTCTGTCCGGGGGAAGATGAACTATTTCTATCTGAGGGAAGATGAACTATTTCTGTCCGGGGGAAGATGAACTATTTCTGTCCGGGGAAAGACGAACTATTTCTGTCCGGGGAAAGATGAACTATTTCTGTCTGAGGGAAGATGAGTTATTTCTGTCTGAGGGAAGATGAGTTATTTCTGTCTGAGGGAAGATGAGTTATTTCTGTCCGGGGGAAGATGAACTATTTCTGTCTGAGGGAAGATGAACTATTTCTGTCTGAGGGAAGATGAACTATTTCTGTCTGAGGGAAGATGAACTATTTCTGTCTGAGGGAAGATGAGTTATTTCTGTCTGAGGGAAGATGAGTTATTTCTGCCTGAGGGAAGATGAACTATTTCTGTCTGAGGGAAGATGAACTATTTCTGTCTGCGGGAAGATGAGTTATTTCTGTCTGAGGGAAGATGAGTTATTTCTGTCTGAGGGAAGATGAACTATTTATGTCTTGGGGAAGATGAACTATTTCTGTCTGAGGGAAGATGAGTTATTTCTGTCTGAGGGAAGATGAGTTATTTCTGTCTGAGGGAAGATGAACTATTTCTGTCTGAGGGAAGATGAACTATCTCTGTCTGAGCGAAGATGAGTTATTTCTGTCTGAGGGAAGATGAGTTATTTATGTCTGAGGGAAGATGAACTATTTCTGTCTGAGGGAAGATGAGTTATTTCTGTCTGAGGGAAGATGAGTTATTTCTGTCTGAGGGAAGATGAACTATTTCTGTCTGAGGGAAGATGAACTATTTCTGTCTGAGGGAAGATGAGTTATTTCTGTCTGAGGGAAGATGAGTTATTTATGTCTGAGGGAAGATGAACTATTTCTGTCTGAGGGAAGATGAGTTATTTCTGTCTGAGGGAAGATGAGTTATTTCTGTCTGAGGGAAGATGAGTTATTTCTGTCTGAGGGAAGATGAACTATTTCTGTCTGAGGGAAGATGAGTTATTTCTGTCTGAGGGAAGATGAGTTATTTATGTCTGAGGGAAGATGAACTATTTCTGTCTGAGGAAAGATGAGTTATTTCTGTCTGAGGGAAAATGAGTTATTTATGTCTGAGGGTAGATGAACTATTTCTGTCTGAGGGAAGATGAACTATTTCTGTCTGAGGGAAGATGAACTGTTTCTGTCCGGGGGAAGAGGAACTATTTCTGTCTGAGGGAAGATGAGTTATTTATGTCCGGGGGAAGATGAACTATTTCTGTCTGAGGGAAGATGAGTTATTTCTGTCTGAGGGAAGATGAACTATTTCTGTCTGAGGGAAGATGAACTATTTCTGTCTGAGGGAAGATGAGTTATTTCTGTCCGGGGGAAGATGAACTATTTCTGTCTGAGGGAAGATGAGTTATTTCTGTCTGAGGGAAGATGAGTTATTTCTGTATGAGGAAAAATGAACTATTTATGTCTGAGGGAAGATGAATTATTTCTGTCTGAGGGAAGATGAGTTATTTCTGTCTGAGGGAAGATGAACTATATCTGTCTGAGGGAAGATGAACTATTTCTGTCTGAGAGAAGATGAGTTATTTCTGTCTGAGGGAAGATGAGTTATTTATGTCTGAGGGAAGATGAACTATTTATGTCTGAGGGAAGATGAGTTATTTCTGTCTGAGGGAAGATGAGTTATTTCTGTCTGAGGGAAGATGAACTATTTCTGTCTGAGGGAAGATGAACTATTTCTGTCTGAGGGAAGATGAACTGTTTCTGTCCGGGGGAAGAGGAACTATTTCTGTCTGAGGGAAGATGAACTATTTCTGTATGGGGAAAGATTAACTATTTCTGTCTGAGGGAAGATGAACTATTTCTGTCTGAGGGAAGATGAACTATTTCTGTATGAGGAAAGATTAACTATTTCTTTTCAGCGGAGAGATTAACTACTTCTATCAGTGATAAAGTAAGTTAACCATATATTTTTAACTGCGGGAAGCTGTACTATTTCTATCCGCATAAAGATTAGGTATCTATATCAGCGGGAAGATTAACTATTTATTTCAGCGGCAAAATTAACTAATTCTGTCAGCCGAAATATTAACTATTGCTATCAGCGGGAAGATTAACAATTATAATTAGCTGGAAGCTTAACTGTTACAATCAGTGGAAAGATTACCTATTATTATCAACGAGGAAAAAGAAAAAAAAACTATTTCTCCCACAAGAAGATTAACTTTCAAACAGCGGGAAGATTATCTATTTCTCCCACAAGAAGATTAACTTTCAAACAGCGGGAAGATGATCTATTTCTCCCACAAGAAGACTAACTTTCAAACAGCGGGAAGGTGATCTATTTCTCCCACAAGAAGCTTAACTTTCAAACAGCGGGAAGATTATCTATTTCTCCCACAAGAAGATTAACTTTCAAACAGCGGGAAGATTATCTATTTCTCCCACAAGAAGATTAACTTTCAAACAGCGGAAAGATTATCTATTTCTCCCACAAGAAGATTAACTTTCAAACAGCGGGAAGATTATCTATTTCTCCCACAAGAAGATTAACTTTCAAACAGCGAGAAGATTATCTATTTCTCCCACAAGAAGATTAACTTTCAAACAGCGGGAAGATTATCTATTTCTCCCACAAGAAGATTAACTTTCAAACAGCGGGAAGATTATCTATTTCTCCCACAAGAAGATTAACTTTCAAACAGCGGGAAGATTATCTATTTCTCCCACAAGAAGATTAACTTTCAAACAGCGGGAAGATGATCTATTTCTACCACAGAGAGTTGATACTGTAAATGACGAAGCGTGTTGAAGAATCATTAAAACAGACATTCAATATGCAAATGGTATTGACGATGATAGTGTTAGACGGACGGACGAACGGAAGGACGGACGGACGGACGGACGGACCGATCGATCGACCGACCGACCCACTGACCAACCGACCGACCCACTGACCAACCGACCGACCCATCGACCGACCAACCCACCGACCCACCGACCGACCCATCCACACACCCACCGACCGACCGACCGAGCGACAGACATAGACAGACAGACAGACAGACACAGACAGACAGACAGACAGACAGACAGACAGACAGACAGACAGACAGACAGACAGACAGATAGATAGATAAAGACATGAGTAAATTGTTTGACAGACAGACAGACAGACAGACAGACTGACTGACAGACAGACAGACAGACAGACAGACAGATAAAGGCATGAGTAAATTGTTTTGTCGACATTGTTTGTGTTTCAGATGTTAAGTGCCTTTTCTGATTTCTCGCTGCGTCATTTGCTAGATAATTTCGTAATCTCGTGAGGATCGTAAATAGATATCTAAATTTAGAAAATATCGCGTTACAATAAACATCATTCTATTCTTCTAATATTTATGAGGTCAAATATTGGTAGGATCTTATAATCCATGCCATGAGGCTTGGTGATCATGTCTGTCCACAACCTTCTGTCTCGTGTACTGCCAATCTTATTATAGCCCATAAACATCAAGTGGGTAATCCCTTTGAGGCCAATAAGACAGTTCACAAATAAATACACACGTGTTTCTTGGCGCTAATAGAAGTAGGGGTAAGAACAACATTAAAATTTAAAGCTATAGTTACAGACCGGGATTCGAACCTGTCACTTAAATATGACGACAGCTAATCAATCAGCTCTCTCGTGTCTGGGTACTCCACAGTAAGATGGTATCCACTGTATGATGACCTTACACTGTCTGCCTAGCTCAGATAGCTGCGTCCGCAGTACTAGCAATTTTCTAGACTGGAACATCCTCTACAGATGACTAGAAACCTGTAGCAGCCAAATGAGTTATGGAGAAAGGCTGTTATTAGGGGCGAAAATCTGGAGAGAACACGCTACTGGAGGATGATGACTAAAAGTCAGTTGCTTATCTTTTACGGAAAGTGGCAGCCAAGCCCAGCTTCTTTTTTTTTTTTTTTTTTTTTTTTTTTTGGCTGTTTGTGATTTCTTCGCAAATTTACGTTCAGTAGTTGGCCATTGCCGGCTTCGTGGCTTAGAGGTTATGACTTTTCTCCGTAATCTCGTATACTCTCGTCGGTAACGTGATGACGGTTCAAATCAGCAGTGGTTCCAATCGCATCGGTAACTTACGGGGTATGTGAGCCAGCCGCTCAGAAAGCAATGGCAAACTACTGAGCGTAATCTTGCCAAGAGATCAACATACAGCTGAAAGATGCTGGTGTTGACAGCTAAGTCCTGTAAAGGATATGCTAAAAAAAAAAAAAAAAAAAAGTTGGCCATTGCTTTCTGAACGACAGTCACTCATACCTTCGTATTGGAACCAACTCAAGGTGGTCTGCTTTCAAATCGCCCGCCGCTGTTTCGAACGCGGTATGCGGGATTTTACAAATTGCGCCCGTAACCCAATCGCCACAAAGCCGGCTGATTATGACTAAGCGTAAATGTGCATTGCTGAAAATACTTGAGGTAATCGAAATACCATGAGAAATAAATTACAAGTATTGATCAAGACTCAAAGAAGTCTGCTTTTACATATGTCCGCGGTTGTTTGTATCTGAATTGCATGTTCAGAAAATGGCGGCCATCCGGTTGCTGAACTAACTGGGTTTATCTTATGCAGTAATGTGTGGCTGCTGGTTTTCTAGTCACTACCGCTTTCATGAACTGTATTTTTCGCGGCGAACTGTAGTGTTGGCATTATGGCAGCGGCATTATGCATCGTATACCTGTGCGGGCTGTTAGTTTGTCGAGACTCCTGTCTGTTCCACTTTTTACACGAGGCAGTGAGCTGCATTTTGTGTGATATTCACTGGCACAGGAACGAAATGTAATCGGGCGACCCTTTGCCGTGAAGTTGGAACCGAGACTGACCGACTTACTAATAGAAGTTAAAAAAATTGTAGCGATGAGAGACGACGCATAACAATGTAAATATTGAAGGCTACAACGCGGCAACACCTACCGCAGGCATATAATGATAGAGAAGGAATGGGCGTGCTTCTAGAATGCTGCATGTGTTTTGCAAGACGTTGCTATTAATTCCAACTCCAGTTGATTTTCTCAGCAATTTTACGTTCAGTAGCTTGCCATTTCTTTCTGAACGAGACGACAACGTTGACGTCCAAACTAACCGATATGCTTCTACAACATAAGTATGTGAAATATAGGAGCCCTTTTCACGTTAAAAGTCAGTTGCATATCCTTTACTGGACGTCGTAGTCCAACTCAGAATTGTGTGGCTGTTTGTGATTTCTTGGCAAGTTTACGTTCAGTAGTTTGCTATTGCTTTCTGAGCTACCGGTACTCATACCATTGTATGAAATCCAACGAAATTCGGTCTGCTTCCAAATTTTCATCGTTGTGTTTCTAACGCGGTATGCGGGATTACGAATAGCGCCCTTCGCCACAAAGCTGGGGCTTTTTAAAAACATCTTTTCATCTTACGAGACAAATAAAGTGTATGGTTTTAGAGTCATATTTTTATATTGCTGGGCACTCTATGAGTGGTGTGCTCAATATCGCACCGGCAACCTTTACTTCTAAAGTAATTTTTCTGGTACACAATTTAGGTTGAATCGACCTAGAAGCCATGCAGTGGGAAAAGAGGAGGAGAAGAGGAAGGAGGAGCAAAGAAGAAGGAGGTCGGGGAAGAGGGTATGATGGCGTATGAGAAGTGTGAAGAAAAGAAGAAGAGGAGAACGAAGAGCTGAAGAAGAAGAAGAAGAAGAAGAAGAAGAAGAAGAAGAAGAAGAAGAAGAAGAAGAAGAAGAAGAAGAAGAAGAAGAAGAAGAAGAAGAAGAAGAAAAAGAAACCTCTGAAGTCGGAGTGGGTTCGCCTGAAGGCGAGGGACACCGGTAAACGGGAAAGCAAACCCACAAGCAAAATGCAGTCCCTTACTACTTTAAACAGTGTGTAAGGAAGGACTACGCTTGAGTTTAAGCGAGCGAAGAAGAAGAAGAAGAAGAAGAAGAAGAAGAAGAAGAAGAAGAAGAAGAAGAAGAAGAAGAAGAAGAAGAAGAAGAAGAAGAAGAAGAAGAAGAAGAAGAAGAAGAAGAAGAAGAAGAAGAAGAAGAAAAGAAGAAGAAAAAGAAGAAGAAGAAGAAGAAGAAGAAGAAGAAGAAGAAGAAGAAGAAGAAGAAGAAGAAGAAGAAGAAGAAGAAGAAGAAGAAGAAGAAGAAGAAGAAGAAAAAGAAGAAGAAAAAGAAGAAGAAGAAGAAGAAGAAGAAGAAGAAGAAGAAGAAGAAGAAGAAGAAGAAGAAGAAGAAGAAGAAGAAGAAGAAAAAGAAGAAGAAGAAGAAAAGAAGAAGAAAAAGAAGAAGAAGAAGAAGAAGAAGAAGAAGAAGAAGAAGAAGAAGAAGAAGAAGAAGAAGAAGAAGAAGAAGAAGAAGAAGAAGAAGAAAAACTTCTTCTTCTTCCTCCTCCTCCTCCACCTCCTCGTCCTCCTCTTCACTTCCTCTTATTCTTCTCCCATTTGTTCGTCTTCTTTTCAGTTCCCTCTTCTTCTTCCTCCTCCTCTTCCCTCCCCTCTCCCGCTTCTACGTTTTGTTTTGCTGCTGCTGCTTTTGTTATTGCTGCTGCTTCTTTTGTCTCTTTATCATCAACATCATCATAATTATCATTATCATCACCATTATTATCATCATCATCATCACCATTATCTCTTCCTCCTCATTCTCCCTCTTCTTCTTCTTGTGTGTGCGTGCATGTGAGTGTGTATGTGTATGTATGTGTGTGTTCTTGTATATCTTTCCTTCTTTCTAAATATCTGCCTTTCTATTGTCCATTCATCCATCTACCAAGTCACATTTTTTTTAAACAAAAAGTATAATTAACAATAACTTCTAATAAACTTTTACCCGCCTTATCCGACAGTGTCTTTACCACTCCATCTGTGAATCTTAAAAACTTAGTAACAACTGACAAGCTTGACGGAGAAAGACCACAGGAAGGCCAAAGAAATAATTACCTGGGTGAGTTGGCCACATGGAAAAATTGATACAAGGACACAGCCTTGACTCTAACCTCTGATCATCATGTCAAATGGCACACCAAGTCTGCCTACATTTATCGGCATAGCACATGATGATAGTGAAATAGGTTGGGTTTCAAAATGTGTGGACTTGCTTATCAGATTGAGCCTATTGATTGAATTCAACAGTCCATTTAATTGACCAACGCGCTTGGCGGTGTTGAGTCAACAAATTCCCTTAGCTAAAACGCGGGTAAACACCGTTTGATACAGTAGTTGACCTGGCCAGATTTGTGCTGCCTGCACAAGCCTAATGATTATTGGTGCATAGTTGATAAGTGTATAATGTTTGGCTATCTATCTATCTATCTATCTATCTATCTATATATCTATCTATCTATCTAACTATCTATCTACCTACCTACCTATCTATCTATCTATCTATCGATCTACCTATCTATCTACCTACCTACCTACCTATCTATCTATCTATCTTTCTGTCTGTCTGTCTGTCTATCTATCTATCTATCTATCCGTCTGTCCGTCCGCCCGTCCGTCCGTCCGCCCGTCCGTCCCGCCCGCCCGCCCGTCCGTCTGTCTGTCTATCTGTCTGTCTGTTTGTTTTTTTCGCATATCCTTTACAGGACATCGCTGTCAACATCAGCATCTTTCAGCTGATTGTTGATTTCTTGGCAAGATCACGCTCGGTAGTTAGCCATTGCTTTCTCAGCGACCGGCGCACATACCCCTTAAGTTACCGACACGCCGAGAACCACTACCGATTCTCGCGCACATCACGTTACTCACGAACGTACAGGGGATTTCACAGAAAGACGTTAACACCTAGGCCAGGGAGGACAGCGTCTGTCTGTTACATATAATATATGCATAGCAGGCAATCCTTTAAACATTAAAAGCTATAGTTACTGACCGAAATTTGAACCTGTTACCCCCAAAACACTACAGCGCCTTGCTGCATAAATAATTATACGAGGGTAAGATAATAAGTAAGTCGCAAATGGCTTTAGAAAAATAACTAAATATGATAACAACTTGAAACCAATTTATTTGTATACATACATTGTCCCTTTATTTCTAAACATAATTTCCACTAACATTGATGCACTTATCCCATGGTTTTATCAGTCCTCCCAAACCGGCTGCCTAGAACTGCGTGCTCTGTTTTCTAAACCACGTTTTCACTTCACATTCAACTTCGGCGTCATTCGCGAAATGTCTCCCGCCAAGGTAGGTTGTCAGTGGTCAGTGTTTATGCTGACAAATGTTTGTCCCGTAAAGCGGTGCATAGCTGGGTAGAAAACGTTACGAGGGCGAGTCAATAAGTAAGTCACACAGTTATGTGGGATGGCAGGTAAATGATCCCTCTCTCGGCCTGTCTAGTTCATTCCAGAGGAATGGTAACACCAATACATCTGTAACAATACAAGCTGCAGAAGTTGTCGGATCAGCAAAACAATGCTCTAACTGTCCGCCTGTCGAAGCTTCGATACTAGACCAGCTGCCAACCAAGCTTAGGGCCTGGTCTGCCCTGCCATGACATTTTGTCTTTAGGTTGCATTTCCTAGCACTAGGATAAGGCTTGTACCCTCCCAATTGCGCTCTTCCGACCGACGCATTTAGCACAATGTGGGGTGTCGGGTTTGGTAAACGCCGCCCAACGTTCGGCGGTAACAGAAAGCAGGTAGTACCGTCTACTGTCATACGGTAGCTCAGTCATATCTGACTAAATCCTGACACACAAATTACATTTAGCGCCAATCCAAAACGAGCAACTGAACGTTGCTAGGTCACTATAACGACGAACATCCACTCAATACACATCTTTTATTTTCGCTAATTCTGATCGAAGCGAGACCGCTCTCAGGTAGCATATCATTCGGCACGGCTGCTAACTACGGAATTTGGTTTGCGCTTTATTTCTTGGCCATTAAAAAATATTTTTGCCTAAAATTCTCTCTTTGGCCGAATATATTTGTACGTCGGTTGAGACCTCTCGGGCCTGATATAATTGTACGCCGGGCCTGACGTGGCCCGCTGGCCTTGAGTTTGACACATGTGTCCTAGATATTAGCAGATCCATTGGTAATGTTTGAGATATCTCCATGTTATTAGCTGTGAAATCATTCTCTTGTTTGTGTTTAGGTTTTACGTCACATAAGTTATCTATGCAGTGATATGTAAGCGTAAGTCTGTCAGAATGATTTTTGGCTCGATTCAATAGGGCCATCGGCGGCTTGACAATCCGCCATCATAAAACTCGCCATTGTTACAGAATCAGATTTCTGGCTCTAAATGTTAGCGCTAGGCACGAACATGGAGAGCCACGACTTCTGCCCTATGCGCCGCCTTAGGCCCAAGAGGAAAGACTAGCTAGTAGGGCCAACGTAAGTGAGTGAGTGAGTGAGTGAGTGAGTGAGTGAGTTATTTAGTTAGTTAGTTAATGAGTGAGTTAGTGAGTGAGGGAGGGAGGAAATGAGTGAGTGAGTGAGTGAGTGAGTGAGAGGGCAAGTGAATGAGTGAGTGAGGGAGTAAGGGAGTGAGTGAGTGAGTGAGGGAGGGAGGGAGTGAGTGAGTGAGTGAGTGAGTGAGTGAGTGAGGGAGTGAGGGAGGGAGTGAGGGAGGGAGGGAGGGAGTGAGTGAGTGAGGGAGGGAGTGAGGGAGTGAGTGAGTGAGTGAGGGAGGGAGGGAGGGAGGGAGGGAGTGAGGGAGGGAGGGAGTGAATGAGTGAGGGAGGGAGGGAGTGAGGGAGGGAGTGAGTGAGTGAGTGAGTGAGGGAGGGAGTGAGGGAGTGAGGGAGGGAGTGAGTGAGTGAGTGAGTGAGTGAGTGAGTGAGTGAGTGAGGGAGGGAGGGAGAGAGAGAGGGAGGGAGGGAGTGAGTGAGGGAGGGAGGGAGGGAGGGAGTGAGTGAGTGACTGAGTAAGTGAGTGAGTGAGTGAGTGAGTGAGTGTGTGAGTGAGTGAGTGGAGTGAGTGAGTGAGTGAGTGATGTAGAAAGTGAGGGAAAGGGCGAGTGAATGAGTGAGTGAGCGAGCTAGCGAGTGAGGGAGAGGGCGAGTGAATGAGTTAGTGAGCGAGCTAGCGAGTGAGTGAGTGAGTGAGTGAGTGAGTGAGTGAGTGAGTGAGTGAGTGACATGAGGAGGTACACCTTATACACTTACATGACAAAGGCGGAGACACTTATCTTTGTAGTGCATGTCATGCGTTCCCCTCGAAAGATGAACGGTTGAGAAGAGACAACAGAGAAGCTACAGCAGCAGCAGAAAAAGAAGAAGAAGAAGAAGAAGAAGAAGAAGAAGAAGAAGAAGAAGAAGAAGAAGAAGAAGAAGAAGAAGAAGAAGAAGAAGAAGAAGAAGAAGAATGGGAAGAATAAGAAGAAGGGAAGAATAAGAAGAATGGGAAGAAGAAGATGTAGAACATTAACAACAACTACAATAGCATCAGCAACAACAACAACAATAATAATAATAATAACAACAACAATAACAACATCAGCATCAACAACAACAATATCAGCAACAACAACAACACATTAATAATATCATCAGCATCAACAACATCACAACAACAGCATCACATTAACAATAACAGCAACAGCATCATCATCAACAACAACAACAACAACAACATTAACAACATCACATCAACAACAACAACATCAACACCAACAACAATATCGTTAGCAACAATAACATAGCATAAACAACAACGACAGCAACAACAACATCAACAACATCATCAACAACAATAACATCATCAACAGCAACAACATCAACAACATCATCAGCAACAACAACATCAACAACATCATCAACAACAATAACATCATCAACAGCAACAACATCATCATCAACACAAACAACAACAACATCGCAACAACTAAAAAGTAAACAACTGCTGACAGTGTGAACTATTCCAACAGTAGCGTCAATATAAAACACCGGCAAACTACTCGTATCATAGCAAAACAAAAGTTTCTTCAAAGATAATCAAGGTCAACGAACGACCCAAGACTGTTGTTCTCATCACATGACACGAAAATGAGTCTGTTTGAATAATTAAAGCTGGAAATAGTACGACATGAGAAGGTAAGTCACGCTCATTGATTGGACTAGCTGCCGGAAATGTCATGAGCTGTCATGGCGGTGTAACAGTCAACGGAAACACGTCATATAACATATAAGAGCAATCACTGTGAAGTATTACGTCTTAACGAGGGGTTAGTGGACTGTGAAGAGTAGGCGTGATT
Source organism: Cepaea nemoralis (assembly GCA_014155875.1). Taxonomy (NCBI): domain Eukaryota; kingdom Metazoa; phylum Mollusca; class Gastropoda; order Stylommatophora; family Helicidae; genus Cepaea; species Cepaea nemoralis. Next base: position 69,287 of record JACEFZ010027127.1, on the reverse strand, counting down.
GGGGGGTTACGGTACTTGTCTCTAGTTTAGAGGTCACAGGGTTAGAATCCTAACATGGGGCTAAGAATTTTTTTATAATAGCCAATGGCTACTGATAGCATATAACGCTCTGATATCCTGGGTAGGAAGAACAGCTTTTCCTGTCTTCTTAGATAAGGGCGAAAAAGGGGGATTCTGCGCACACATCGTACATGTTAAAGTGTCCGCTGCTGTGAAAAATGCAAAGAGTAGACGACAAGATTGCAGCCATGACAAAAATGATTAGGGGTGGAAACATACCTGTTGTTAGAAAGAACACCCTACATTTTATGAGTGTTTGGGTGATTGTAAATTCCCCTTCTCTCTCTCTCTCTCTCTCTCTCTCTCTCTCTCTCTCTCTCTCTCTCTCTCTCTCTCTCTCTCTCTCTCTCTCTCTCTCTCCTTTTTCATAGGATACACATAAGGCCAGCAACCTAATATATAAGAGTTTACCAGCTACCAGAATATCCATCCATCCATCATGTGCCATGTCGACAAGCGTGGGCGGTCATGTTTTGCCATCTCACTCGATCACCAGAGTCGTGGATCAGCTCCGTGTTCCTGTATCGACCATGCCACGAGGCCAAGCCTTCCATGTATTTACTTCTCGGTCTTCCCCTTGGTCTCTTCTCTTCGATCTTGCCAGTTGTCACCAAGTTCTCCAATTCATTTCTTCTCATAACATGCCCAGAAAATTTTGACTGTCTACGTCTAATAACTCTAATAAGCGGTCGTTGTAAGGGTGTTTGTGTGTGTGTGTGTGTGTGTGTGTGTGTGTGTGTGTGTGTGTGTGTGTGTTGAAAAGGCAAGGGGGTAGACTTCATTGCACCGGGGTTTCTCCATCTTGCTCTGTATGTCTCCGCAAAACAGTTAACCATCATCATCAAGTGTCTTCTCGGCTGGCAACCACTTCGCCGCGGAGACTCCCCTGTTGTGTGTGTGCGTGTGTATGTATGCATGAGTATGTGCGTGCTTGTGTGTGTGTGCGTGAGAGTGTGTATGTTCGCGCGTGTATGCGTGTGTGTGTGCGCGCGGGCGCACGCATGCGTGCATGTGTGTACTCCAACACAGACATCTCACTATTTCTTCATCTCGTGCTACAGTTCGCATACCATAAACACGCCACGATTCCCTCCCCAGTTCACAGTTAAACACGTTTATTCACATCTCAACAACAACGATAAACACTTCACACATGTCGTTATTGTAACGGACTCACAGAGCAGGCTGAGAAAGGTGGAAACAGGCATGCTTCGTGCCGACTGACAGGCTTCAATTCAAAAATCAAAAATCGGGAGCATCTGTTGGATCGATGATGCCATCATAGCTTATAAGATGTCTGTTTCTTTTTGTACCTACGTCACTCTGTCTCTGTTGTATTACTTGTTGTCACAAGCTGCCACAACTGACGACGAAGTGAATGCCAGAATCTCCAAGGCCAACGCCGTCATTGGATGACTGGACAAAAAATGTCTTAACACTGACAAACTCTTACAACTCTATAGGATAGACTTAATTGCACCGGCTGTTATTCCATATGGCTCGGTCTCTTTCCGCCGGGTAGCCTGGTGAAAGCGTCGCACAAAGCACGAACTCCGTAGCTCCAGCGACGACTCCCAGGTGTCTCCGCGACAAATGCACCCGTGAACTGAAAGACGGAGCCCAGTATCGAATCCACAAGCTTCGGAGCGCGAGGCGTACGGCTTGACCACTTCGCTACGGAGACATCTCTTTGTTCCCAGCAGTTGCTACTTTTATGTCTACCTCAAGCAGACACTACTAATAACAATACATGTTTAGTGTACAGGAGATGAAATTAAAGGCACGCTAATGGAATAAGCCTGCAAACAAAGCTGAAAGTCTACAAAGCAGTTGTATTATCCACACTGCTCTACGCTTGTGAAACCTGGACTGTATATCAGGGACACACTAGGAAATTAAACCACTTCCACGCAGTCTGCCTTACGAAGCTACTGAAGATCAAATGGCAAGATAAGATCCCAGACACTGAAGTCCTAGAAAGAGCGTCCATGCCCAGTATTCACACTCTGCTAATGAAGAATCAGATTCGCTGGGCTGGTCACCTGACTCGCATGCCAAATCACATTCTCCCTAACGAATTTTTTTACGGTGAGCTGCGTTGTGGTAAACGCTCACAAGGCGACAAGAGGAAACGCTTTGAAGACACTGAAGATATCGCTCAACGATTTTGAAGTTCATCGCGACACATAGGAGACCGATGTCAAAGACCGAAATTCACGGCTTACATTATTACACACAGGCATGGTCATTTGCAAAGCAAACCAGACTGTAAGAGCTGTCACACACACACACACACACACACGCACACACACACACACACACACACACACACACACACACACACACACACACACACACAAGCACGCACACACACACACACACACACACACACACAAAACAGACTGGACAAAAACATCACCGTTGTAGATCCTTCTCCTAGAACGTCAAGCATTCTTTGCCCACATTGTCAAAGAACATTTATAGCCTTGCCAGCAATCTTAGAACTCACGGCTCAAAACTTTAAAGCCGACTGAATTAAATGACTGGTTGTCATCATAATTGAGAGACAAACACCATTATTTGTTGTTAACCAGTGGGTTTAGGATAAACACCCTTAACAGATTCAGTAACACACAAACAGTAGGTTTGGACCAAACAAACATGGATGGCGGAAAATGGGAAGTAGGGGTGTGTCACGGTAATGACCTAAAAGTTGTTAATATGGTGGCAGACATGTTGTATTATATACCAAATTAAAGAAGGTTTCTTATGGAAAATTACCGTATTTATATTTTAATTGATCCAACATTTCGCAATGATAACATTTCGACGATATATAATCCCATTGCTCATACGGGAAGTCACTTAAGACGATTAATCATCCCGTGACATTTAATCAGTTAACCTGCATACGCCGACAAGCGACCCTTTAGATAAATAAATGACCCTTTTACATGCTAGACCGATGCTGGTGTGCTGGGAAACGAGTAGGCGGGCAGTCTGGCTGGGGGGGGGGGGGGGAGGTCCTGGTGCATGATAAGGCAGGTGTAGTTAGGGCCTTTTATGGGCATGCGTATAGTGTGGAAGAACAGATACAACATCAATGACTTAAGAAAATGGTGCGATGGAGGAGAGGTGGGGGGGGGGGTTTGACCAGAGGATATCGCTGACAATTGGCACTGCCAGGAAATGTCTTAAAAGACATCATCAGAATGCAATTGGTAGCATTCGTATTGGGACTCCTAGCTTGCTGTTGAAGATAAGCGCGTATAGGGATATGCTGAGAGATGTAGCGTCGGTTCTTGACTCAAGTCAACTCAGCTCAGTTTAGCTCAACTCAGCTCACTTAATCTCATCTCATCTCATCTCAACTCACTTCAACTTAACTCATTGCAGCTTAATTCAACTCAACTCACCTCATCTCATCTCACTTCAACTTAACTCATTGCAGCTTAATTCAACTCAACTCATCTCATCTCATCTCATCTTAACATATTATAGCCTAACTCAGCTCAACTCATCTCATCTCATCTTAACTCATTCCAGCTTAACTCATCTCAAATCATCTCATCTTAACTCATTCCAGCTTCACTCAACTCAATTCATCTCATCTTAACTCATTCCAATGTAACTCAACTCAACTCAACTCATCTAATCTAATCTAAACTCAACTCATCTCAACTCAGTTCAACTCAGCTCAACTCAGTTCAAGTAAATTCAGCTCAACTCATCTTAACTTATCTCAACTCAACTGATCTCAACTGTCTTAACTAAACTAAACTCAAGTTAATAACGCTCAAAATAACACAGTATTCGACCGGGAAATGCCAGGAGCTATAAATATCGATACGTCTGTTGGCGCGTGATTCTAAACTTAGCTATTATGTTTGTACCAAAGTGTGACAGTCAGTCTGTCTGCCGAGGATTGGATTTTCAAGTTCGCGTTTACCGATGTAGCAAATTTGTCTTTTTGTCTTGTAGTTTTCATAATTTACAGACAGACAGCAAACACACAGACAGACAGTTTGACAGACATATGACTGACTGCCAGCCGCCTTGCCGTCTTGGCAGACGATAGTTTGTAAAATGGAGTTATACCTCTCCATAACACCAAGCCTGAATGGACCAGGCTGACATTCTGAATGCTCTACGAGAAGTGAGACTCTTGCGTGAACCAAGTGATGACTGTGAATCTACAACAATGGCCAGACTGCTAGAGCAGCAAATTAAAAGAGGGGTGGCCAAACAAGAACACTACGCAGGAAGCCAAAGGAGATTGGGAACCAACACAGAACTGGCGTCGTTAGCCGCTACACGTTGCGGGATTTGCTGAGTAGGGGATCCGAGCACTTATGGGCTGAATGGTTCGATGTGCAATGAGGATGATCTGTCGACTAACTAACTAACTAACTAACTAACTAACTAACTAACCAAGCCTGGGCTGAATTTAGAGACCCTGCGTTGCCCATGCACCATAATCCCTCTCTCGGCCGGCCTAGCTTACTCCAAAAGAAATGTAACACCAATACATCTGGAACAAACACTCAGCTGCAGAAGCTGCCGGTTCAGTGAAAAACATAATCCAAGGCAAGCTTATCTGCCCACCCGGTAGTTGTGTATTCAAATCCACCCTCAATGCAAGGAATTTTACAAATGGACGTGGGCTTCAGACTCGATCCCGACTAAACGAAGTACCATGGGATATTCTGGGAAATAAAGACGGCCGATGCGACATTGGCCACATCACCAATGTAGAGCCGAATGTTCTCGTTAGTCATTAGTCGCGGTTCCAACTTCACGGCAAAGGGTCGCCCCATTATGCTCCGTTCCTGTGCCAGTGAATATCACACAAAATGCGCCTTACTGTCGGATGTAAAAGGTGGAATAGACAGGAGTCTCGACAAACCAACAGCCTGGACATGTATAATATGCATAATGCCGCTGCCAGAATAAAAAAAATTTAGTTGCATGTCCTTCACATGACGTAGCAGTCAACCTCATAATTTTGGCTGTTCGTTATTTCTGGGCAAGTTTTACGTTCAGTAGTTTACTATTGCTTTCTGAACTACCGGTACCTATACCTTTTTCGAAAAAAACTAGCACCGCTGTGTTTCGAAGCACAAAAGTCCGCCACGAAAAATACAGTTCATCGTCGATAGAAGCGGCAGTAACTAGAAAACCAGCAGCCACACAATAGGCATAAAGCAACCCAGTTAGAGTGGATTGTTTAATACAAATGTAGGCTGAAGTAAAGGAACCTTTTATAACACTTAATGCTCATTGACGTAAGGTGGTGGGACTATATTTTAGACCAGTATGCACTCTGTGGGTCACTATCAGGCCGACCGCCTTATCTTCCCTTGGCAATTCCCCGTACCCATTATACAATTGAAAAACATCTAATAGCCGTGGAGCTGTGGTTTCTGAGAAAAAATGCTAAGAATACCATGAACGGACAGAAAAACTGATGAGCAAGTCCTACAAGAAACACATGAAAACAGTAAACTGATTAGGAAAATTAGACGAAGACAGTCACAATTTTTGACACGTTATAAAAAAAAATAAATTGGAGAACTTTGTGATAACTGGCAAGATAGAGGTGAAACGAACAAGGGGAAGGCCATGTGGCATGGTCGAGAGAAGAACACTGAGCTGATCCACGACTCTGGTGATAATTGTGAGATGGCGAAACATGACCCTCGACACTTATCGGCATGGTACATGATGATGATGATTATAAACTGATTCAACCTGGGAGCTAGACCTGGATGGGAATTTAAACCAATGACAACTGAGTCAACAGGTTAGAGCCTAGCCGCGACGAGATCGTCACTCCTTAGACATATAGGAGCTAGCACAATATAATTAACAACATTGGATGGAAGGTCACAACAATTAACAACATTGGAGGGGAGGTTACAACAATTTACCACAATGGATGGGAGGTTACAACAATTAACAACATTGGAGGGGAGGTTACAACAATTAATCACAATGGATGGAAGGTCACAAAAATTAACAGCATTGAATAGGAGGTCACAATAATTAGGTTTAAAAATTCGAACAGGACAGACGAAGATAATGAGAATAAGTCAAACAAATGATAATATGATCTTGAGTTGTTGAGTTGAGTTGAACTGAGCTAAGAACCGACATCACTGCACGCAGGACATTCCCATACGCGCTCCGTCCCTCGTTCGACAGCCAACGAAGAGTCACACAACTAATCGTTCCAACCGCTATTTCAATGAAAGTTCTCCTGGTCTTCGCTCTCAGTTTTGAGATTCTACCCGAAATCCTGCCACACCCCATCCTCATCTCATCCTTTCCACATACGGGTTCTTAGTCTGTTCCTCCACATTCTCCATCTGGTCCCACAGGCACACGACCACCTCTCCCTTGTCCATAGGTAATTTACCACCAAGAGGTGCATTCCCTACCAGACTATCAGCCTGTTCAATCCCTCCGCACTCCCGCATGGCCAGGGCAAAAATTCCATACAATTCTCACAATCTGTGACCTCTAAAGCGAGGTGAGCGATTCCACACGAAACATTATTTTCTTCACCTTACTAATCATACTCCTTGAGTCTATGATGAAGACAATGTTGCAGTGATCTCCTCTAACCAACGGAATGCCGCTGTGACTGCTTCCACCTCTCTTTGTAGCCTCATATGCCTTACTCTCCTTTTTCAAGTATATCGTTGGGGAAACCTCACTTCAAGAGACTGAATCGTACCGCTACTTAAGTAGCAATGTAGACAAAGTGGGTGGGACACGTACAGATGGAATAAGAATACAGAAGGCAAGAAGGGTTTTATCGTCATCATCATCATCATCATCCAGTGACTTGCCGGCTGGCATAGGCGATCATGCCTCTCCACAAATTGCGATATCCGACGTCATGGATCAATTCCAGTTTTGACTCCTTTCCGTGCCATGACACAAGACTGTCAAGAATCTTCTCACGCTGTCTTCCTCTATCCCTCTTTTCGCATATCTTTCTGTTTGCCACGAATTGTTTCAATTTGTGTCTTCTCATAATGAGGCCAAAAAAGACGATGACTACCTTTCTAATGTTTGTGTTTCAGCCTCCCTCATACTGTCCACATTGCTTATTTTTGCTTAATTTTAAGCATTCTTCTACAAAACCACATCTCCAAGGCTTTCATGGATTTTTTGTTGTTGCCTGTTTGCTAATTGTCAAGGATTCTCAGCCGTATGTATTCTATGTAACATGCAAGAACTTTCTTTCCAGCTTTCAAGGACAGTGACTTATTGCACAAAACTTTCTTCATTTGATAGAATGCAGTTTTTTCGTGTCCTATTCTGCTCTGTATCTCAGTGATGCATCTTCCATCTGATGTTATCCATGTGTCTAGATATCTGAATTTCTACTTGCCCCAAAATAACGTCCTGTACTTTAATTGCACATTTAGGCACAATCTGTTTCTGTGGTATCACCATGACTTCTGTCTTTCTATTATTCAAACTAAGGTCCATTATTTTCAGTTTCTACAACCACTGTATCTATCATTTCCTGTAGATCCTTCTGACGTGTTGCTATCAAGCCGTTGTCATCAAATTCAAAACAAGAAGAAGAACTTGAAAGAAAACAAGAATTAAAAGAAGAACCAGTACAAGAAGAACAAGAATAACAAAAACAATAAAAGAAAGAACACAAAAACATGATTATGAAAATAATAATAAGAAAAACCATAACAAGAAGAAAAACAAAAACAAAGAGAACAAGAAGAAGAACCATAACAAGAAGAAGAACCATAACAAGAAGAAGAACCATAACAAGAAGAAGAACCATAACAAGAAGAAGAACCATAACAAGAAGAAGAACCATAACAAAAAGAACAAGAAGAAGAACCATAACAAGAAGAAGAACCATAACAAAGAAGAAGAACACTAACAAGAAGAAGAAAACGAAAAGAACCAAAACATGAAGAAGAAGCAGAACTAGAAGAAGAACCATTACAAAAAGAACAAGAACAATCAAAAACAGGGCACAACAAAACGAAAAAACAACAAGAACACGATTACGAAAATAAGAAGAAGAAAAACGAGAAGAAAAAGAATGCACAAAGTATTACCACCGACGTAACATTTACACTTGTCTTCGATTTTTCAGCTCACAGTTCCTGGCCCCACCCTAAGTTATAACACGCAAAATTTTGTCAACAGCGAAAAACAAATTCCTCCCCGGGGGTGTTCAAAGAATTTGTCTTTAGCGAACGTTTCTTCATTGGATGTATCAGCAAAATCGTTACAGAAAGATTTAGTTTGAGTTAGTTGCATATACTTTTCAAGACGTCGTGTTCCAGACGTATTGATGTTACCTATCCTCTGGAGTAAACAAGACAGGCCGAGAGAGGGATCATGCTGCATGGGCAACACATGGTCTCTAAATTCAGCCCATGCTTTGTGTTATGGAGAGGTATAACTCCATTTTACAAACTATCGTCTGTCAAGACGGCAAGGTGCCAGTCATTTTCTTGATCGCGGTTTGCGGATTACGAATAGCGCCCGTAACCACTTCGCCACAAAGGCAGCAGATTAGTTAGCGAGCAAATATTTACGTTTCATCAAACAGAGAGTCAAACTGGTCGTAAAGCGAGTCAAACTGGTCGTAAAGCGAGTCAACTGGTCGTAAAGCGAGTCAAACTAGTCGTAAAGCGAGTCAAACTGGTCGTAAAGTGAGTCAAACTGGTCGTAAAGCGGGTCAAACTGATCTTAATAAATAGCTGCGTGTCATTTACATGACGTCGCAAGACACCCCGGTATGTGTTGGCTGTTTGTTATTTACTAGTACAATGAATGAATTACCAAACACAACAAAACAAAATACATCCAAACAACAACAAAAAAACAACACAACTAAACAAACAAACAAAAGAAAACAAAATCAGACAAACAAACAACAACAGACAAAAACAACAAACAAAAATACACCAAACCACTAAATTACAAATAACAAACACCAACAAACAAACACAACAAGAAACAACAAACATAAAAACAACAAACAAAAAGCAACATCAACAACACCCAACAACAACAAACAAACAAAACAACAAACAAAGAAACAGCACACAACAAACACAACAACAATATACAACAACTACAAAACACCACATTTAAAAAAAAAACTACGAAAGACAAAGTAAACAAAGTTTTAACAAACAAGAAACATATCGCCCCCAAAAAAGAAATAAAAAACAAACAAAAGCAGCAGCATCAGCAGTAGTAGTAGTAGTAGTAGTAGTAGTAGTAGTAGTAGTAGTAGTAGTAGTAGTAGTAGTAGTAGTAGTAGCAGCAGCAGCAGCAGCAGCAGCAGTAGTAGTAGTAGTAGTAGTAGTAGTAGTAGCAGCAATAGTAGTAGTAGCAGCAGTAGTAGAAGTAGTAGTAGTAGTAGTAGTAGTAGTAGCAGCAGCAGCAGCAGCAGTAGTAGTAGTAGTAGTAGTAGTAGTAGTAGTAGTAGTAGTAGTAGTAGTAGTAGTAGTAGTAGTAGTAGTAGTAGTAGTAGTAGTAGTAGTAGTAGTAGTAGTAGTAGTAGTAGCAGCAGCAGTGGTAGTAGTAGTAGTAGTAGCAGCAGCAGCAGCAGTCGTAGTAGTAGTAGTAGTAGTAGTAGTAGTAGTAGTAGTAGTAGTAGTAGTAGTAGTAGTAGTAGTAGTAGCAGCAGCAGCAGCAGCGGTGGTGGTGGTGGTAGTGTGGTTGTGGCGGTGGTGGTGGTGGTGGTGGTGGTGGTGGTGGTGGTGGTGGTGGTGTTTATTGTTGATGTTGTTACTGCTGTTGTAATAAATATAATCATATGCAAAATAACAACAACAACAACAACAATTAGTCTGACACTTACTTGAACTATTTCTGGTGTTGTCGAACAGATCGTCTTCGCCAACTCCAGGCGTCGACATGGCGGCCTCGCTCCTTTAACAACACGATCTCTCTTCAGTAACTGATCGTCCAATAACATGAAAAATGCTCTAGATGACTCAACCAATCCAGCACATTCCTTGAATTGTCTGCAAGAGTAAGTTATGAGCAATCTAGGTCATTGATCTGTGATAACAAAGTCCAATTAATTTGCTTATCTCCGCCTATCTTGCTATTTATAGCTGAACAAAGGGAAACAGTCAATTGTATATTTATTATAATTACCTAATGATGTATTATAATACTTGTATTATCATATTAAATAATATAATACAATTTTAAAATATTGTATTTTTTTCTTCCTCCTCATCATTATCATAGTAAGTTATACAGAGAAGGGAACGTTTTACACGATTTTGGCGCATTAGGTACCTTGTGCTTGACCTATATTTTTTATAGACCAATAGAACCAAAAGTACAGACCAAAACACGCCAGCATAAATCATCTTGGCAGAAATGCACCTACGAAAATTTTCAGACACAGAACTAGACATTGTGTGCTCAGAGTATACTGTACCCCTAACCAATGGATCTTACTGGCTCTTGCAAATGTAGAGCACTCAAGCAAAAAATGGCCGGATTCACCACAAGACAGTCGGTGTTAAACCAGTTAAGTATTGTAAGAGGGTCGCATTGGTATTATATGAATATATATATACAGCATTTTTCCCTTTACAAACTCCCTTTAGTTGATATACGAGAGCGAGTCAATAAGTAAGGCATATAGTTCTGTGGGATGGCAGGTTAATGTAGTTGGTGTTTTCTACAGGTGTCATTAGGTGACAGCAACATCGAACTTTATATTCCCGTTCGTCAAGTGGCGCTAGGTGTCTCGTTCGCATGCGCAGCGCATTAAGAAAATGGCGACTGTACTTATGGAGTGTACAACCAAAGAGCAACATGCTGTTGTGTGTTTTTTGCGGGCAAAAGGAAGATGGGAAGTTCTGGAACATCTACCTTACAGCCCCGACTTAGCCCCTTTCGATTTCCACCTTTTCGGTCCACTGAAACCCCACCTTGGCGGGAGACATTTCGCGAATGACGCCGAAGTTTAATGTGAAGTGAAAACGTGGTTTAGAAAACAGGGCACGCAGTTCTATGCAGCGGATTTGGGAGGGCTGATAAAACGATGGTGTAAGTGTATCAATGTTGGTGGAAATTATGTTGAGAAATAAAGGGACAAGGTATGTATAAAAATAAACTAGTTGTTATCATATTTAGTTATTTTTCTACAGTCATTTGTGTCTTATTTATTGACGTCCCCTCATATAATACAACATGTCTGTTACCATATTAACAACTGTTAAGTCATAACTGTGACACACCCCTACTTCCCATTTTCCGCCATCCATTTTTGTTTGGACCAAACCTAATTTTTGTTTGGCACCGAGTCTGTTAAGTGGAATGGCTGATTATAAACCCACCATCATTATACATCAGCAAGGACGATGAGACAGTTTGAGTAAATGTAATGACAGCGGATAGTCGCATGAACAGTATCATCTTTGAGATTCAGTAAGTCTCATATTTTATACACCAATTGGGACTCAAGAGGTGATGTGGTCAATACCATGCCTGTAGTTTTTACTTCCCAAGATATTGCTACGGTACTATTCTGGGCTGGGTCGAAATGGGAGCTCTGGTAATTTTTTTTTTTAATCCGTCTCTTTACACCCATGACCTTTGGATCTGTCTGTCTGTCTGTCTGTCTGTCTGTCTGTCTGTCTGTCTGTCTGTCTGTCTGTCTGTCTGTCTGTCTGTCTGTCTGTCCGTCCGTCCGTCCGT
>JACEFZ010027127.1:0-52500 GCA_014155875.1 Cepaea nemoralis | reverse complement strand
GGACTATGATCACCAGCGCCACACGGCATGGACTATGATCACCAGCGCCACACGGCATGGACTAAAGAAGATTGCCACTACACGAGACGGGAGGCTGGACACATGATCACCAGCGCCACACGGCATGGACTATGATCACCAGCGCCACACGGCATGGACTATGATCACCAGCGCCACACGGCATGGACTAAAGAAGATTGCCACTACACGAGACGGGAGGCTGGACACATGATCACCAGCGCCACACGGCATGGACTATGATCACCAGCGCCACACGGCATGGACTATGATCACCAACGCCACACGGCATTGACTATGATCACCAGCGCCACACGGCATGGACTATGATCACCAGCGCCACACGGCATGGACTATGATCACCAGCGCCACACGGCATGGACTATGATCACCAGCGCCACACGGCATGGACTATAATCACCAGCGCCACACGGCATGGACTATAATCACCAGCGCCACACGGCATGGACTATAATCACCAGCGCCACACGGCATGGACTATGATCACCAGCGCCACACGGCATGGACTATGATCACCAGCGCCACACGGCATGGACTATAATCACCAGCGCCACACGGCATGGACTATAATCACCAGCGCCACACGGCATGGACTATGATCACCAGCGCCACACGGCATGGACTATAATCACCAGCGCCACACGGCATGGACTATGATCACCAGCGCCACACGGCATGGACTATGATCACCAGCGCCACACGGCATGGACTATAATCACCAGCGCCACACGGCATGGACTATAATCACAGCGCCACACGGCATGGACTATGATCACCAGCGCCACACGGCATGGACTATAATCACCAGCGCCACACGGCATGGACTATAATCACCAGCGCCACACGGCATGGACTATGATCACCAACGTCACACAGCATGGACTAAAGAAGATTGCCACTACACGAGACAGGAGGCTGGACACATGATCACCAACGCCACACGGCATGGACTATAATCACCAGCGCCACACGGCATGGACTATAATCACCAGCGCCACACGGCATGGACTATAATCACCAGCGCCACACGGCATGGACTATGATCACCAACGTCACACAGCATGGACTAAAGAAGATTGCCACTACACGAGACAGGAGGCTGGACACATGATCACCAACGCCACACGGCATGGACTATAATCACCAGCGCCACACGGCATGGACTATAATCACCAGCGCCACACGGCATGGACTATAATCACCAGCGCCACACGGCATGGACTATAATCACCAGCGCCACACGGCATGGACTATAATCACCAGCGCCACACGGCATGGACTATGATCACCAGCGCCACACGGCATGGACTATGATCACCAGCGCCACACGGCATGGACTATGATCACCAGCGCCACACGGCATGGACTATGATCACCAGCGCCACACGGCATGGACTATGATCACCAGCGCCACACGGCATGGACTATGATCACCAGCGCCACACGGCATGGACTATGATCACCAGCGCCACACGGCATGGACTATGATCACCAGCGCCACACGGCATGGACTATGATCACCAGCGCCACACGGCATGGACTATGATCACCAGCGCCACACGGCATTGACTATGATCACCAGCGCCACACGGCATTGACTATGATCACCAGCGCCACACGGCATGGACTATAAAAAGTTTGGCATTACAAGACTCAGAAAGTTGTAGACAGACTTGATCGACTAACGTTACATGGCTTCGACTTGTACAGGATACAGAAGAAATGATAACTACATGTTAGAAGGAGCGAAAGAAAATGATAGATACTGTGGTTGTAGAGAGTAAAAAGTAGGAGTCTTGGGTTGAATTAAGTTAAGAACCGACATCACAGCACTGGGGACATTCGCATACACGCTCCGTCTTCATCTTCAACAGCCAGCGAAGAGTCCCAATACTAATGGTACCAATCTGATTATGTCTCCGTCTGGTCTTCCCTCTGAGAACTGAACGTCAACCAGATCCTCTGGTCACTCCCTGTCATTATCTCCAATCAATGATCATCATCATTATGTGCCGTGCCGATAAACGTGGGTGGTCATGTTTAGCCATCTCACACGATCACCAGAGTTGTCGATCAGCTCTGTGTTCTTATCTTGACTATACCACCTGGCCAAGTCTTCATTGTTCTTGTCCCCTAGATCTCGCCAGTTGTCACCAAGTTCTCCAATGTATTTCTTCTCTTAACATGTCCAAAAGAAAGAAAAAATCGCCACTGCCTAGGTATAATTTCTCTAATCAGTTTATGGTTTTCTTTTGTTTCTTGTAAGACTTGGTCGTTGGTTTTTCTGTCTGTCCATGGTATTCTTTGCAGAGTTCTCAAACATCAAATTTCCCCCGTCATTAGATGTTATTCAATCTTGTCTGCTCATTGTCCACGCTTCACATACCATTACAAAAGTACAGGTTCTATGTAGCACCGCCCTACTCTTTTTCTCGTTGCAATTGGCATATTTGTATTGATCAGTATGTTTTCCATCTTATAAAAGGTAAACTTAGACATGACGATTCTTGTTCTAATCTCTTCAAGGCACCTCACATCAGATGGTATGACTGTTCTGAGATAGTTGTACCGATTCACTCGTTTAAGAATATTCCCATTTACCTGTGCATTACATTATGTATTTCTTTCTTCCGAGTGCCTACCATGATCTGTGTCTTCTTACAATTTAATTCTAACCCTACAGTCTATGGCGTAGTCTGTCTTCTCCCACTATATATGACCCTAAATGGGCATGACGACAGTTTTCTTATTGTGCACCAATGCCCAACTCAGAAGTGCAGACCCAGCCAATCTGTCCTCCTGCTCGATTCCCAGCACACCGTCGTGTAATGTGGACAACATCCTAACTGATTCTCCCTAGCTTTGTTTCGTTTCTAACTGAGCAGATAATGAAAAACAGAAAATTGTAGGTACAGTGGTTGAAAAAAAAGTTAAATGAATGGGCCTGATCTTGAGTAATAAAAGACAGAAATAATGGTAATAGCAAAGAAATGGATCTTGCTTAAATGTAGAATTAAAATCACTGGTATAAATTTGAGGCAAGTAGAGAAATTCAAGTAACTAGGCATGTGGATAAGATCGGGTAAAAATGAATCACAGATAAAGAACAGAATATAGAAAGCAAACACTGCATTTTATAAATATGAAGAATAACTTAAGCAGTAAATCCCTGTCACTGGAGATTATAAACATAATTCCAGCATATTACAAGTAGTGGCACCTTGCCGTCTCTACAGACGAAAGTGTGTGGACGATCTAAAACACCACCGCATAATGCCTGCATGCAGCATGATCCCTCTCTCGGCCTGCCTTGTACTATCAGAGGAAAAGATGACCAGTACGTCTAGAGCAAGGTAGGCTGCAGATGCTGCCGGCTCAGCATCGCACCTCCATGCAGCAGAAAGTTAGTAACTGCCAGGCCCTTACATCCGGGGGATTTTGACTTAGAGGCGTTCAGCTATATCCCTCAGCTGAGGGCCATAGACCAAGTGTCTGGACCCGATGGTAAGCATGTATTAGCTCTAGAATTGCCACAGTTATCCAAGTAGGATCGTGTCATCTAAAGAACCTCGACTGATTTAAATGTTACATAGTACCAGTTTTAACACATGACTGTGAATCATGGACAATTAGTAAACAAGCAACAACCAAACATTTGTTGGGACTTCAGACATTTGGCATTACAGAAGAAATATATTTTAATGCCCCCCCCCCCCCCCCCATGTGGGGGAATTGGAAGTGGTGGAAATTTTCGAATATCTTGGGTCATTAATAACCAACAATGGTGACACAATGAAAGAAATTAAAAGACGAATATCTATTGCTTTTCAAAAATTAACACAACTGAACAAATTGTGGCGAGGGACAGATAGAACTAAACAAATTAGATTTTTAAGAGCACTGCATCTTTCCCATTGCAACTACGCCTGTGAGACATGGACACTTACTAAACAAGCTGAACAGAACATCAATGACTTTGAATATAAATGTATAGACGGGTTCTAAAAATATCTTGGATACAGGAAAGAACAAATGCATCCATACGACAAGAGTTGAATATTGAAGAAGGTTGGCTATTAAAGACGATAAAACAAAGAAAATTGAAATATTTTGGTCACTTGAAACGTCAGGAAAGTTTGGAGAAAACAATAATGGAGGTGTATATGCCCGGGAAGAGAGGAAGAGGAAGGCCAAAGAGAAGATGGATGCAGGGTGTGGCGGATGATCTCCAGATGGGTGTATCGGACGAGGGACTTCTTGTTTATGATCGAAAAGTTTTCCGTAAGGTTGTTATGGGAGCGAGGTTCTGCAAAGGACATACTACTGAATGAATGAATGAATGAATGAATGAATGAATGAATGAATTGGTAATGCCTCGAAATACACCTGCTCCTGCGGCGAGGCGTTCGCGTCATTTGGAGGTGACAGGTTTGAATCCCTGTTGGTAACTTTAGCTGTTCAACGTTTATGTTGTCTAGTGCGTCCTGTAATCCCTGTTTCTTTCTTCTTATTCTGTAAGCACCAAACAATTCACGTATGCTTATCATAAAGAGACAATCGTCATTTTTGGCCACATCATGAACAGATAAAGATTTTAACATTTTGTGACAGCTGGAAAGATCTGTGGAAAGAGAGATATAGGAAAACAGCGAGAGAAAATGTTTTATAGCATTTTGTCATGGCACGGAAGGGTGTCAGCTCGCAAACTGATACAAAATGGAGATCGCAAGATGCGGGGCAACATGATCGCACACCTCAGTCAGCAAGACACTTGATGATCATAAAAACATATGTCACACGAGCAAGTAGATTAATACGTTTTATTTGTAATCTATCTGGTGATAAAAGTAATCATAATTTAAAATTAAACTGACAGTGTACTTACATTACTATCACAGTACACCTCACAGATGAAATTCAAAACGAACAAAGCGCAATGGATGCCTAGGGCAACAGCTGCAGAAAATAAAACATACAGATATCTAGTCTGTACATTTTGTCGTGTTTTAGAAATAGCTAGGAATATGTTGCCTGTAAAATGTCACAGTATTGAATATTTTATAGTGAACCGGGCTCGGCAATGGGGAAAGTATACATTTTACGAATCTATGGCGAGTTCAGTAGCTAGAATCCATACATGTATATGTTAGGATCTCGTCGATTACTCAGCGTGTTACCATGGAGACAGTAATATTACGTGCGCCGTTTAAAATTGATCTTTCAACCTCCACTTGTAGTGAAATGTTTGTTTTCACAAGTACAGCGTGTGGAGAGAAACTCAAACTCACGGTTATTTGTTCCGTGAAATAAACGTGGTTTATGTTTTATGGCAACTGTGAGGAGGATCAAAGGTGGTTGCGTGGCTGAACGGACTATCACATGCATGTGTTGTTTGTCCGCTAATAATGAGTTGGATCGAAACACACGCCTGTTTTTGACCGGTCGAACTTCACAGTCATACGTGTGTGTGTGTGTGTGTGTGTGTGTGTGTGTGTGTGTGTGTGTGTGTGTGTGTGTGTGTGTGTGTGTGTGTGTGTGCGCGCGCGCGCGGGCGTGTGTGTTTTAAAAAAAAAAAAACTATCACGTGTAAGCAATAATGCAATAAGTCACTATCATTGAATGTAAGAAAGAGAGTGCTGAAATGCTATATAGAACCCGTTTTGCTGTGTGGCAGTGAATCTTGGAATGTAATTGAACAAGTTATGAAGAAGTTAGAAGCAACAGAGATGTGGTTCCTGAGTTGACAGTTGCGAATTCCTTGGACTGCCAAGGTAACTAACAACGATTGCATGAAAGAAGCTAATGAAACTAGAGCACTATATACAACAATAAGAAAGATATAAACAGCTTTCTTTGGCCATGTGATGAGAAGAGAGACATTAGAGAACATTGTAACAACTGGAAAGAACAAAGTGAAGAGAGGCAGAGGCAGACAAGAGAAATGATGCTAGATGGCCTGAGATGGTGTAATGGAGGAAAGGAATATAAACAGCAGAGTTGATCCAGAACACCAAAGACCGAGATCTGTGGAGAGACATGAACGATTATGCCAGCTGGCAAGGCACTTGATGATGATGATGATGAGGATGATGATGAGGATGATGATGAGGATGAGGATGATGATGATGATGATGATGATGATGATGATGATGATGATGATGATGATGATGATGATGATGATGATGATGATCACATGTATTATTTGTTGTTTCGTTGATAAATACTTGAAACGTTCATCTGCTTTTGTGTTTTTTTTTCCTTTAAATATCCATGGAGCTTTTAAGTCATCTCGCCAGGTGCATACTGCGGAGTTACATGTCATGTAGAGTGAATAAATGAATAATAGTTTAGCTGACACACTTAAAACACAGGCTGTACCAGCATTAGTAGCACGTGAATGAACTACGTTTGAGCTTAAAGAGAGCGAGCGCATTAAAAAAAAACACAACTCCTATTTAGGTTGCAATATATATATAAATATATATATATATATATATATATATATATATATATATATATATATATATATATATATATATATAAATATATATACTGAATACTATATAGTTTAAAAGGCAATATGAGCTTTCACAACACTAGGAAGTCAATAGACAGTATATCTTATATGTAACTAGCTGCCCGGCCCGGCTTCGCCCAGGCTCTGGCGGGGATCTATCTATCTATCTATGTATCTATCTATGTATCTATCTATGTATCTATCTATGTATCTATGTATCTATCTATCTATCTATCTATCTATCTGTCTGTCTGTCTGTCTGTCTGTCTGCTTGTCTGTCTGTCTGTCTGACCCGGCCCGGCTCCTGGTTGGGAGCATCTCATTTAATTCATATAAGTAGTCATATAAGCTCCCGTTCCCGACTATCTATCTGTCTGTTTGTCTGTCTGTCTATCTGACCCGGCCCGGCTTCGCCCAGACCCTGATGGGGAGCAAATAATTTAATTCATATAAGTAGTCATATAAGCTCCCAATCCCGACTATCTGTTTGTCTGTTTGTCTGTCCGACCCGGCCCGACTTCGCCCAGGCCCTGGTGTGGAGTATCTCATTTAATTCTTATAAGTAGTCATATAAGCTCCCGTTCCCGATCGATCTGTCTGTCTGTCTGTCTGTCTGTCTGTCTGTCTGTCAGTCAGTCAGTCTGTCTGTCTGTCTGTCTGTCTGTCTGTCTGTCTGTCTGTCTGTCTGTCGTGTCTGTCTGTGTATGTATGTATGTTCGGCCCGAACATAACAACAAAATATAGATAGAATAGAAGAATAGATAGAAAATATGATTGGAAGAGATCTATCTAAACTAAACTTGGCTCCCGTTCCCGACTATCTGTCTGTCAGTCTGTCTATCTGTCTGTCTATCTGTCTGTCTGACCTGGCCCGGCTGCACCCAGTCCCTGGTGGGGAGCATCTCATTTAATTCATCGTCAATCAACTCATTTAATCTATAGCCAGGGGACTTAACTTAAGATATAACAATGGTACTAAAAGTTATATCCCTTTTTGTCATATATTTTTATATGTTCTTATGTTCAGTCATGTAATTACAAAATTAAATTTTAGGAATGTAGTAGCTGACAGCTGATAGATAAAACTATCACAGTTGGTTGCACAGGAATGAAAGGAAAACGTGTAGAAAATTTCATCTCAATCGGTTGGACCGTTCGCGAACGCATAAAGGACGGACATACATACATACATTCATACATACATACACACAACGATTTTTATATATATAGATAACAAAAGTAGAATACAGAACACAATGAGAACTATTATACAGGGTGTATTTTTAAATACTGTGCAGTATTTGGATATATTGCCGGTCCAAGTTTTGTATTTACCTATTATGTTGTATGACATCTTAATAACATAAATTGGAAACAACAAGCTGCCATCAGAATTGATAATGATGTGGATCAATAGCAACCTATTAAGAGGGGTGTGAGACAGGGATGTGTAATGTCTCTAGATCTCTTTTCCCCGTGTAGTGAAAATATTTTCAGAAATGTACAAAATATTAAAGGAATCATCATTGGAGGAAGAAAAATCAATAACATTAGATATGCTGATGATACAGTATTGATTGCAGACAATGAGCAGGATCTGCAACATTTAGTAGATGCGGTTGTTGCACACAGTGAACAACTAGGGTTAGAAATAAATTGTAAGAAAACACAGATAGTGGTCGTCACTAGGAAGAACGAAATACCACAATGTAATATACAAGTAAATGGGAATATTCTTCAACATGTGAATTGGTACCATTATCTCGGAACAATCATAACATCTGATGGGAGATGCCTTGACGAGATTAGAACAAGAATTGCCATGGCCAAGGCAGCCTGTTGCAAAATGGAATACATACTGACCAATAAAAAGATATCAATTGCTATGAGAAAAAGAGTGTTGAGGTGCTATATAGAGCCTGTATTTTTGTATGGATGTAAAGCATCGACAATGAACAGTCACGCTGAAAAAGCATCTGATGGCTGTAAGTACCCCGTAAGTTACCGATGTGATTCGAACCACTGCTGATTCTCACCGTCGTCACGTTACGTACGAGAGTATACGAGATTACGGAGAAAAGTCGCTAACCTCTAGGCCAGGTAGCCGGCCCATTAACTTTACAGACGTTAAATACAAAACTTGGACCGGCAAAATTTTCAAACACTGCGCAGTCTTTAAACATACACACTATATTATTAGTGTTGATTTTGTATTTCTAAAAGAAATATTGAACTATTGGACTATAAGTGTTGATGGTCTATTGCTAGGAGAACTATGGTCTCTTAGTGTTGATGCTATATTGCGAGAAGAACTATTGAGCTATTAGTGTTAAATCTTATTACTATTGCTACTATTGGATTATTAGGGTTGATGCTGTATTCAGAAGAGAACCATGAGACTATAGTTGGAACACATGATCACCGGACCACAGGCAAGCGTGCTAACCACTACACCACCGCGGATTCAGTGGTCGTGGTTTAATCCTCAGCAGAGGCAGAATTATTTTTTCTTCCCATTACGGCCCTGGTGTCGACGCAGCTTCTAAACAAATGGTAGCAGAAAATTCTCTTTGAAGGAAAAGCGACGAGGGAAAGAAAAAAAAAAACTGGCTACCATCCAGATTACAGTGGAGTCAATAATGCATGTGTCCCTGCCATTAGACCATGCTATTCTGACAGCTCAACTAGACTCAAAATGGAGAACCACTTAATCAACACTTTGGAATGCGTCAATTTAACTTGAATCAATACTGTTATAAATGCAGCTGTTTAACGCTACTAACGTCGCCGCCAGAATATGTGAATAATCAACACTTAACACCCCATAGGCAGTATCTGCGTTACGACTAGTAATACTTTAAGCACATCAGATGTCAAAAAGCAAGTGCGCTTTTATAGCAACTGACACCGATACTGAAACATCCGAATATACCAAGCGCCGCAAAACGACAGATAGTCTGAGAATGATTGTGAAGACCGGCATGCTTCAAGCAAAGTGGTAGACTTCCATTCAACAATCACAAATAGAGAGCAACTGTTGGATTTTGTTAATTACCCGGGATATGCTGGTGTGGCGGGAAACGAGCGGGTGGACAGATCGGCTGGGTCTGCACTACTTTATTGGGTATTGGTGCATGATAAGGTAGATGTGGTCGAGGCCCTGTGGAATCGTGCGTATAGTGCAGAAGATCAGATAGATTATCATTATCACGGCCTGGGGAGAATGGTGCTGCAGGGAATGACCACAGGATCTGGCCGACACTCAAAACTCCGATGACATACCAGACCGACACATAATCAGACTGCTACTGGTACCACTAGTATTGGGACTCTTCGCTGGCTGTTGCAGATGAGGGCGGAGCTTGTTCGGGAATGCCCCAAGTGCTGTAATGTCGGTTCTTGACTCATTCAACCCAACTCAACGACAGATAATAAATTGCATATACACACCAAAGTTATGCTACCGGTGTCAAACATGGACATTATAAGAATCACACATGCGCATAATTAACACCTGCGAGATTAAATGACAGAACTGTAGCCAAATTAACCACCCAAGACCAAGTAAGAAATGGCGTTACCAAACTGTGGGAATCAACATAAAACCGACTGTTGATTTCTTGGCAAGATTACGCTCAGTAGTTTGCCATTGTTTTCTGAGCGGACGGCTCACATACCCCGTAAGTTACCGATGCGATTCGAACCACTGCTGATTCTCACCGTCGCCACGTTACTTACGAGAGTATACGAGATTACGGAGAAAAGTTGCTAACCTCTAGGCCAGGAAGCTGGCGGAATCAACATCGCATGTCTCATATATCGAAAGACAAAAGATCAAATGGTTCGGCCATATCGTTAGAATGCAACATCGTCAACTACCAAAACCGGCGCTACACCAAGGAAGATTGGAATAAGTGCAAGAGACAGCCCAAGAAGTAAAATAAATAAACAACACCAAAAACACTGTACAGTCACACAAAATGACACTATACACTGCCACCCATCGGAACGTCAACTACTCCTCCCCACGAGGCTTGGCGTCACAAGTTGAAAATTATAAAGATGATGTTGGTGTTTTTTTTCCCCTCTCTTTGCACTCGTGCGTAGACCACGTGGACTGATTTTTGCGTGTGAGTCATATTCCATATTACTAGTGTTCCTCGCCATCAGGCGAACACACTTTTTCTTCTGGGGTATAGGGTGTATTTTTAATGACTGTGGGTTTTTTGAAAATATTGCCGTTCCACGTTTTACTATTTACTCTGTGTGAACTCATGCAACACAAAAGGTAAATACAAAACTTGGAACGGCAATACAGTGGTACCTCGGGTTACGAACGCATCAGTTCACGAACAATTCAGGTTATGAACAACAACTTCGAAAATTGTTTGTCTTGGGTAACGAACAGTGCCTCGGGTTACGAACGAAGGCGAGAGAGAGAGAGAGAGAGGGGTGGGTGTAACGATGGCAACAAACGATCGCGTACAGTACTACTACAGATGAGCTTGTGGATCTTCAGAATGAACAGCTAAAGATATTAAAGTAGGAGCATTCGTCCGATGATGAGGAGTCAGTGACCGTTTCAACTGCCAGGATTAAAGAAATTTGCAGCAAGTGGGCAGACGTCGAAGGCTTCATTGTGAACCATCACCCAAACAAACTTGTTGCTAACAGGGCAGTAAACCTGATGAATGATAACACGATGGCCCACTTCAGAAAGATTCTCTAGCAAAGGAAGCGACAAATTTCCCTTGATAGTTTCTTGGTGCAGAAAGATTCCCAGTCGGCTGCCAAGAAACAGCGACAAGATACTCCTGAAACTAACGGTTCAGAATAACAAAGAAAGTGACAAATTGACCATGATCGTTTTCTTGGTAATAAAGATAGACTAAATCTCTTTTTATTTTACATTTAATTCATGTGGTTGTTTTCTTTCTCTTTATTTAATACGTGAAGTACACGTATTCTTTGCCTTTTGTCGGGTAAACGACCGGATGTTAATAAAAAAGAACGATTCTTTCATCTTTAAACGGATTGTCTTTATTTCATTGACTTCAATATTTCGTGTTACGAACGTTTCGGGTTCCGAACCGAGTTCTGGAACGAATTAAGTTCATAACCCGAGGTACCACTGTATTTTCAAAAACCCCACAGTCACTAAAAATACACCCTGAACTTGCACTGTACGTCCCCATTCAGGAACGAAAAGTCAACGTGTAAGTCTAATTGACAGGAGATAACTCACGACCCCGCCATCAGCGCACCGGAACTAGAGCTCATAACATTTAGTCCACTCCCTATATGATTATGATCATGATGTTTTTCCTCTCTCTTTGAACTCAAGCGTAGTACATACACTGCTTCTAGGAGCACTGGGCTGATTTTTGCGTGTGGATTCATTCATTCATGCAAGTAGCATGTCCTTTGCAGAACCACGCTCCCATGATAACTTTCCGGAAAACTTCTCGGTCATCAGCAAGATGTCCCGTGTCCGATACACCCATTTTGTGATTATCTGCTACAGCCTGCACTCATCTTCTCTTTGGCCTTCCTCTCTTCCCGGGCATGTATCCCCCCATGACGTTTCAAGTGACCAAAATATTTCAATTTTCTTTGTTTTATCGTCTTTAGTAGCCAGCCTTCTGAATATTATGATACTGTATGCGTGTGCGATTTTGTGCGACATATGATGTTTTGGGCTATATTTACCGGAAACTGTTTAAACATTCCGCTTCCGTTTCCAATAGGGCGGCTAGGTATCGCCGGTACAAAGTGCCATTGGCGAACGTTTTATCGCCATCTTCATTAACTTCGTCTCCCAAAACCATCACTATTCATTCAAATAACTATGGATTTTGCCATCAACACTGTCACGGTTGCTTCCTTGGTAGCAACTGCCAATATAGCCCTGGTTGCTTGTGCTTGTGGACATATCGTGTTCGGCAAACGGCAGCCGACTGTTGAGAAATGGGTTCTGTCTTGGCTTGTTTTTGATGCTCTCATACATTTTCTACTGGTAAGACTGTAAGACAGAAAACTGTTGCCTTGTCTCCCAATGCTTAAATTAAAGAGATTCTGTTGCTATAGATCCGGCGACACTGTTTCAGTGCCATGTATATTATTGGGGTAAAAGTAAAAGGGGGGGGGGGGTGTCGTTAGGAACATTCATTACATTTTAACCCTTTTAGGACGGAACAACATTGGGCCAAATTTAGCTTTCCCTCTGAAGAAGACTGTCTGTTTTTTTGTTTTTTTTTGTGAGTACAGAATCAGAAATGACAATTTAATCAATTTTGAAAATTCAAATAAAAAATATTTAGAACCCTATATATATTCATTGGCACCTTGCCGTCTTGACAGACGATAGTTTGTGCTTTAAAAAGGCATAATAACTTTTACCTATGGCGGTAGCGAGTGTGACTGATAAGGCCAATTTGCGCTGTAAATGTCCGTTCACAGTGGGTGCATGTGAACACGTGGTCATTTCCACCATCATGCACCATCTTACATCTCAAACGCTTGGTGTGTGACTTTTCTGCAATAATTTTCTCCTTTGACTTTATTCCATTTCTGATATTTGCCCTCCATGCAACACGTTCAGCGGCGACTTGCTCCCAATGTGCATTATCAATGCCTGTATCAATCATGTCCCGCTTACACACATCTTTGTATCGTAGTAGAGGCCGACCCTGAGATCTCTTACCCATCTGTAATTCACCAAAAAAGATATCCTTTGGTATTCTACCATCATCCATCCTCCTAAGATGTCCTATCCATCTAAGTCTACGAAGACTGAGCATGGAATAAACTGTCACACAACCTGATCTTTCCAATACTTCAGTATTTGTGATTTTGTCTTGCCACTTAATACCAAGAATTCTTCGCAGACACCGCATATGAAAGCTGTTTAAGTTGTTCTCTTGGTGTGAGTAAGTTGTCCAGGTTTCACTGCCATAGAGAAGAGTACTAAGGACACAGGCTTGATAGACAAGGACTTTTGTTTTGGCAGTAAGCTTCCTGTTCTCCCAGACTCTTTTTCTTAACCTGTTCATTGTTGTTGCTGCCTTACCAATCCGGATGTTGATTTCCTGATCTAGGGATAATTTGCTATTTACCACTGATCCTAGATATGTAAAATGGTCTACTATCTCTAGTTCGGCGTCGTCAATAAAGATTGATGGTACCCCATGTGCACCTTGTGACATAATCTGTGTCTTCTTTTTGCTAATTGTTAAACCAAATTCAGAACAAGCATTGGAGAATGCAGATAGTAGACATTGCAATTCTTCCTCAGAGTGGGTCGTAACTGCAGCATCATCTGCAAAAAGCAACTCTCTGATCAGTACCCTCCTAATTTTGGTCTTAGCCTTCAATCTCTGAGCATTGTAGAGGCCGCCATCTGGAGCGTGAGTGAATGTATATACCACCATCC
Source organism: Cepaea nemoralis (assembly GCA_014155875.1). NCBI lineage: Eukaryota > Metazoa > Mollusca > Gastropoda > Stylommatophora > Helicidae > Cepaea > Cepaea nemoralis. Next base: position 38,512 of record JACEFZ010027127.1, on the reverse strand, counting down.
TGATCATGAAATGCATATTTCAGTAGAAGTGAAAAGTATATTCCAAAGAGGGTGGGAGCTAGTACACAACCTTGCTTAACTCCACTCTTGATTTCAAATTCTTCAGAAGTTGCACCATCAAACTTGATTATACCCTTCATGCCTGTGTGGAACGATTCCACAATGGACAGAAGAGTTGGTGGGCAGCCAATCTTCTTTAGTGCCTTGAACAGACCCTCACGACTGACCAAATCAAATGCCTTTGTGAGGTCGATGAAGGCAATAAACAGTGGTTGATTCTGTTCACGGCATTTTTCTTGCATTTGTCGCAATGAGAATATCATATCAGTGGTAGACCGGTTCTGTCGAAAGCCACACTGTGATTCGGGGTAGACTTGATCTCCTAGGACTTGAAGTCTGCGCAGAACAATTCTGGCAAATACTTTTCCAACAATACACAGAAGTGAGATACCCCTATAGTTGTTGCAGTCGCTCCGATCGCCCTTGTTCTTGTACAGTGTTATGATGCTTGAATCTTTGAAATCCTGTGGGACTTGTCCTTCACGCCAGCATATCTCTATTACCTGGTGGATCTGTATAGTGAGTGTGTCTTGCCCACTCCTGATAACCTCTATTGGAATCCCATCCTTACCTGGAGCCTTGCCAGATGCAAGTTCATTTATAGCACACTTAACTTCTGTTATGGTGGGAAGTGTGTCCAGCTGGTCAAGAGTTGGTAGAGCCTCTATGGCGTTGAGGGCATCATCCGCTAGTTTGGTCTCACTTGAGTAAAGCTCCAAATAGTGCTCTACCCATCTGTCCATCTGTTGTTTCTTATCAGTGATGATTTCTCCAGTCAAGGTTTTCAATGGTGCACTTCTTTTGATCACTGGACCGCAGGCTTTCTTTATTCCTTCATACATGCTTCTTATGTCTCCCTTATCACTTGCGATTTGAATGGACTCACATAACTTGATCCAATAATCATTTGCACACTGCCTGGTAGCCTTTTGCACATCCTTCCTAGCTTGCCTAAGCTCACTCAGAGTGTTACGCGTTGGTCTTTCCTTGTTTCTTAAGAGAGCTTTCTTCTTCTTATCAATCAAGGGCTGCAGAGTCTCGCTGTTGGCCGCAAACCAGTCCTGCCTCTTATGATCCACAGTGCCGTAAACCCCTACGGCAGTTTTATAAAGAGTTTCCTTAATTTGACCCCACTTTTCATTTACTGTACAATTTTCTGGTGTATCAGTGAAAGCGTCTTCAAGTTGCTGTTGAAACTGAAAGCACTTTTCAGGATCATGAGTGTTAATAATATTGCCTCTCCATAGCACAAAGCTTGGGCTAAAATATAGAGATCATGTGTTGCCCATGCAGCATGATCCCTCTCTCGGCCTGCCTAGTTTACTCCAGAGGAAAGGTAACACCCCTACATCTGGAACAAGACAAGCTGCAGAAGCTGCCGGATCAGCAAAGCAATGCTCTAACTGTCCGCCTGTCGGAGCTTCGATCCTAGACCAGTCGCCAACCAAGGCTTAGGGCCTGGTCTGCCCTGCCATGACATTTTGTCTTTAGCTTGCATTTCCTCGCACCAGGGTAAGGCTTGTACCCTCCCAATTGCGCTCTTCCGCCCGAAGCCGTTGGCACAATGTGGGGTGTCAGGTTTGGTAAGCGCCGCCCAACGTTCAGCGCTAACAGAAACCAGGTAGTACCGTCTACTGTTATACGGTAGCTCAGTCATATCTGACTAAGACCTGACACCTCCCTATATATATAATATATATATATATATATATATATATATATATATATATATATATATATATATATATATATATATATATATATATATATATATACTTAAAGAGGATATACTAAAGTTTATTTCTGTGTATGATTGAAGTTGTTTTGTTCATGTTTATGCAAATTTGGTGTCCTCATTTGCATTTTGTGAAAAACACAATATTACATACCAGTATATATTTTTTGGCACTACATGTTACAAAAAAAATGGTATTCACCTAAGATTTCCTCATTGAATACCTACACCACTTTAGAATAATTTTAAACACTTGTGGTTAGAAAAACAACAACCATGAAGTCCCTTTTGACATTTGCTGCACATTGATCAGGCTCGCTTCTGCCCTCCAGGAGTTTTTCAGTCACTGCACACACAATAGTCTTTCTCTTGTCCATCTGGAATGGAACTTACCCCTTTAACTTCGGGGACTTCATCACTTACCTGTGGGGTACGATATTCCTCACAAAGTGCTTCACTTGCTAGTGTGGTGTATTTGTATCTAGCCATCACATTTACAGTTGACTGAGCTTCATACAAAATGTACGCATTCAGCATCATTCTTGAGAGAATATTGAAAAGTTATTTTCTTCCAGTGGCGGAAGAGCGCAATTGGGAGGGTACAAGCCTTATCCTGGTGCGAGGAAATGCAACCTAAAGTCAAAATGTCATGGCAGACCAGGCCCTAAGCCTTGGTTGGCAGCTGGTCTAGGATCGAACCTCTGACAGGCGGACAGTTAGAGAATTGCTTTGCTGATTCCGGCAGCTTATCTTGTTCCAGATGTATAGGTGTTATCTTTCCTCTGGAATGAACTAGGCAGGCCGAAGAGAGGGATCATGCTGCATGGGCAGCACATGGTCTCTATTTTGTAGCCCAGGCTTTGTGCTATGGAGAGGCAATAACTCCATCCCTGGTCTTAACCGGTCTCGGAATCAAAGCGAAAGGTAACATTTAGGGGTTATAAGACCTTGTCAATTGGCGTAGACATGGGGTGCCACGGGTTGCCTCTGATGGTGGGAGACACCTGCAGGTGTCACTGATCAGCTACTGACCACCTCAAGCTGGGCAGCCCCCGGCCAATTGGGTGCTGATCCGCCACAGCCTGCCTGCTTCAGTGGGTGCTTGGGGCTAGGGCAAACTCTGAATCGCAGGCTGTAAAACCAATCCACCAGGTACTGATAAAAAGATAAATAGAAACCTCAAGCTACGGCGTGCAATCTGGAACGTAAGAACCATGTGTCCAGGATTTTCCACTGACTTGACAAATATTGACTATGTGAGAAAAACGTCTGCGATTGATGCCGAACTCAATAATTTTAACATTGATATTGCTGGCCTGCAGGAGACTCGCCTCGCTGAGGAAGGGTCGCTCAGGGAAAATAATTACACCTTTTGTCTGGAAGGGTAGAGGGCAGGCAGAAAAAAAAGCTACATGGTGTGGACTTTGCAGTGAAGAATTCGCTACTGAGAATTATTGAAATTCCAACTGGAGGCAATGAAAGACTATTATCCCTGCGCTTGGCATCCTCTTGTGGTTTTGCCACCATTATTACTGCATATGCACCAACACTCGCTTCCTCTGATGATGTGAAGGATTCATTCTATGAGAAGTTAGACTATGTGATCAAGGCAGTTCCAAAATCCAATGACATTTTTATGCTCGGTGATTTCAGTGCTCGTGTGGGCAAGGATTCAAGTTCATGGACAGTGTGCCTTGGAAAATACAACATCGGTCGCATGAATGAAAATGGGCAAAGGCTGCTGGAGCATTGCACCATAAATGACCTATGTATTACAAACTCCTTTTTTAAAACAAAAGAGCTGCATAAGGTCACATGGAAACATCTAAGATCCGGCCATTGGCACCAGCTGGACTTCATAATCACACGGAGACAACATCTGAACCATACATCATTAACTTGAAGTTACCACAGTGCTGACTGTGATACCGATCATTCTTTGGTTGTTGCAAGAGTTAGACTGAGACCAAAGAGAATCTACACAGCTAAACATAAATCTAGCTCCAGGATTAATATTATTAACACTCACGATCCTGAAAAGTGCTTTGAGTATCAACAGCAACTTAAACACGCTTTCACTGATACATCAGAAAATTGTACAGTAAGTGAAAAGTGGGGTAAATGCAAACTCTTTATAAAACTGCGGTGGGGTTTTATGGCACTGTGGATCATAAGAGGCAGGACTGGTTTGCGGCAAACAGCCAGATACTGCAGCTCTTGATTGATAAAAATAAGATAGCTCTCTTAAGAAACAAGGAAAGAACAACGCGTAACACTCTCAGTGAGCTGAAACAAGCCAGGAAGGATGTGCAAAAGGCTGCCAGGCAGTGTGCACATGACTATTGGATCAAGTTATGTGAGTCTATTCAAAATGCAAGTGATAGAGGAAACTTCAGAAGCATGTATGAAGGGATCAAGAAAGCCTGTGGTCCAATGATCAAAAGAAGTGCACCGCTGAAAACCTTGACTGGAGAAATCATCACTGATAAGAAACAGCAGATGGATAGATGGGTAGAGCACTATTTAGAGCTATACTCAAGTGAGACCAAATCTAGCGGATGATGCCATCAATGCCATGGAGGCCCTGCCAACTCTTGACCACCTGGACACACTTCCCACCATAACAGAAGTGTGCTATAAATGAACTTGCATCTGGCAAGGCTCCAGGTAAAGATGGGATTCCAATAGAGATTATCAGGAGTGGGCAAGACACACTCACTCTACAGATCCACCAGCTAATAGAGCTATGCTGGCGAGAAGGACAAGTCCTACAGGATTTCAAAGATTCAAGCATCATAACACTGTACAAGAACAAGGGCGATCGAAGCGACTGTAATAACTATAGGGGTATCTCACTTCTGTTTATTGTTGGGAAAGTATTTGCCAGAATTGTCCTGCGCAGACTTCAAGTCCTAGGAGATCAAGTCTACCCCGAATCACAGTGCGGCTTCTGACAGAACCAAGTCTACCATTGATATGATATTCTCATTAGTAAAGACAGAGGATTTACAGAGGCGTGGGGTAAATAATGTGGAATCAAAATGTAAATGGACAGGAAAGTAGAAGGAATATTTTTCATTTCCTTCTTGTTTCTTCAGCTGCTGGTTAATAATGTGTAATCAAGAGTCATGTTACTAGGATGCAGTTAGCTTTTTATATGGAGTTCGTGAAAGCTTCCAAACAGCTGTGCGTATGGCGTCACCAGAGATGTTACCACGATTTAGTCATCATGTGTCAGTTTTTAAGGATCTGTTTAGCTGTCCGTAAAGTTTGTTCACACGTACACATAGGGTGACAGAACCGCTTGAGACTTCGTGTAAGATTATTTACTCTGCTGTTTACTGTTCAGAGATGGAACATGATTATTACCTGTTTTGCACGACGAATATAGCTGGAAATGTCTCTGTAGTGGGCTTCCTTCTTAACGGTCAAGATGTTGGTCCTCTTTTCATTGAAGTTTATAGATTGATTTGTATGTGGTCCCCTAATTTGACAACGTGCTTGTTCTCACATTTCTTGTTATGCCACAATATGTCAGTTTCCACTGCAATATTACTCTTCTGTTGGTATTCAATGTTTTTAGTGTTGTTGTTGTTTTTTTCAGTGACAGTTGTTTGTCACAATTGAGGGCTTGCGGAACTGAAAATTCATCACTGTGGAATACAAACTGTTGCCATTGACAAATTTTGTTGTTTGTGCTGATGCTGTAATGTTTAGGGCCTGCAATTCTTCTGAATAGTTGGAGCAAAATATCCCAGTAGGTGTGCATGTGGATTAATGTCTGCGATCTGCCAAAACCTTAATCTGTGTTGGACGATTCCAGTAGGTTGATGACTGCTCTCGGTTGCATAGAATTCAGTCCATCCTTTCTCCAATAGTCATCTTCCTCTTTCAACACATGGTCCTCACATTTTTTCCAGTAACTTTTATCAATATTTAATAGCGTGGACTGGAGTTAGTATCTTGGCGTCAGACAATTTGAATGTAGTATTGTCAGCTGCCACGTGTCCTGTAATTTTAGCCCACACAAGTTCTATATGGTTTAAATGAGAATGATACGGCGGAAGTCTCAAGCACCTTTGGCCATGCTCTTCTATCAACTTGTCGATTTGATATTTCTTGCTTTTGTGCGCCTATTTTTTTTATGCGCTTGCTCGCTTTGAACTCAAGCGTAGTCCATACACACTATTTACAGTAGTGAATTTTGCATGTGGATTAGCTTTCCCTATTAACAGTGTCCCTCGCCATCAGGCGAACCCGCTCCGACTTTAGAGGTATTTGTAATTTACGTCCCCATGTCAAGGACGACAGGTCAACATTTTAGTCTAGCTGTCTGGTGTAGGGGTTAAACCGCTAACCTCGGCATCAGCACAACGAATGTTTAAGAATGCGCATTCTTACCCATTCAGCCATGCAGACCTGCTTGTGCCTGTTTTACAAGGAATAACAATTCTAGCTTGAAATATGTTTCTGGAAATGGAATATTAGTAAAGACAGAGAATTTACAGAGGCACGGGGTAAATAATTTGTAAATTAACAGGAAAGTAGAAGGAATAAATTTCTTACCTTATTTTTCATTTCCTTCTTGTTTCTTCAGTTATCAGTTGGGGTATCTTCATTGCACTCCGGACATGTCCATAGGTGCTCAGATCCTCCCCCCAGCATATGCATCAGCGTTCGGTGGCTAATAGTGTCAGTTCTGTGTTGGTTGACGAGGCGCCTTGTTTTTCCGATGTACTCTCGCATCTGGCCGTGCCGAATTCTTACTCCCAAGTCTTTCATCCTGGACAGCGATGTGGATTCACTGACGTCAAAGTCCTCTGTTCTCGCCATATCTTTAAGGACGTTAATAACATCGGCATGATCCATGGGCTGGCCATCTACAGGGGGTGCAGAGCCAGCCAGTTTATCAGCTCGTTCATTTCCCTCGACTCCCGCATGTCCCGGGACAAAGATGAAGGTGACTTTACGAACAACAGACTTCCACAGCGACTCAGTCCACCGTCTACGTACAGATCCAGCTTCGATCTTCTGAATCATGCGCATTGAGTCACTTAGTACACACACGTTGGTATAATGCTGTGATTCCAGCCATATAAAAGCCTGTGTAACTGCCATCACCTCCATCGTCATGCTGCTCGAGGTCATAGAGTGGGCACCACTGGATTCTTGAAAGGTTCGGCCCGCTGAATGGGCTGTAAATGCCCATGTACTTCTGTGCTGCTTTACAACAGATCCATCTGTATAGATGAGCACTTTGGGGCTATATGAGTGTTCATAGATGAGCGCGTTGACTTCTGCATTGACAGCGACAGGGTTCTGCTCTCTGCACCGTCTGTCGAGTGTGATAATGCAGGAGAAAGTGCACTTAAAAGCTGGAGGCACCGGCACCCATTCCTTGCCGGGGTTGATACTGGTAAGGACTGCAGACCGTGTCTGACGACATCTTCCGCCCGACCCATCCATGATTTGCCTCTCTTTAGCCTGTCACCCTTTTCTCTGAATATAGCGTCATGCAGAGGTGCTGCTCATCTGCACTTATTTTAAGAATGCACGAGCTCTCCAGATCTTGATCCTGTGTTCCATTGTCGGGAAGTCAAGGAGGTATCTCATTGATACACAGCTGGTGTCTTTCGTGCAGCCCAAAATGATGCGCATGGCTTCGTTTTGTACCTTTTCAAGTCTTCCAATCTGTGTAGGGCTGACAGTGAGGATGGCCAGGGCATACTCTGCTCAGACCTTAATCTGTGTCGGACGATTCCAGTAGGTTGATGATTGCTCTCGGTTGCATAAAATTCAATCCATCCTTTCTTCAATAGTCCTCTGTCTCTTTCAACGCATGGTCCTCACATTTTTTCCAGTAACTTTTATCAATATTTAATAGCGCGGACTGGGTTAGTATCTTGACGTCAGAGAATTTGAATGTAGTATTGGCAGCTGCCACTTGTCCTTTAATTTTAGCCCACACAAGTTCTATAGGGTTTAAATGAGAATGATACGGCGGAAGTCTCAAGCACCTATGGCCATGCTCTTCTATCAACTTGTCAATTTGAAATTTCTTGCTTTTTTGCGTCTGTTTTACAAGGGACAACAACTGTAGCTTGAAATATGTTTCTGGAAATGGTATATTTTCCCTTCGGAGCCATATCTTTATTGCTTCCTTTGTGCTCGATGCCGTAGGTATTTTGTCTTCTTGGGCAACAACATTGTGATATGATGCATTGTCCATAATTAGACAAGATGGTCTATCTAGAGATGGAAACACTATATTCTTGAGCCAATCTCTAAATACATTACCATTCATCTCATTATGATAATCTCTATTGTCTGTATGCTTTGATACGAACACGAGTCCAGCATTCTGTAGTAAGCCATTATGAGTACTACCAGCATAGGCTATGACCACAAGCTGTCCTTTACTACTGGGCACGTGTCGCTTTATCTTTCCATCCACTGATTGACATTCCTTTTCTTTTGTGTGGTGCGCATTGATCCAGGTTTCATCCAAATGCACTATGTCATAATTTTCTTTGCACATTTCCCTTATTTCATATAGGTATCTGCTTCTCATGGCTCCTAAATGTGGTTGCTTGCAAATTACATTTCTACCTCCCTTGTACTTTCTAAAAGTGAAGATAATGTCCTTATAATTTTCCACAAAGTTTTTTTGGATAGCTCTACGTCATTGTTCTTTCTCAACCAAACCCTAAGTTTTCTAACAGTCACTGTTTCTTTGGCATCCAGCATTTTTATAATAGCTCGCCTTATGGCATTCTTGTCAAAGCTATCTACAATTGCCTTTCTACCTAGCGTTTGCTTGATGCGTGGTGGTTTCATTCCAAATTCTTGCACCCATTGACGAAATGACCATTTACTCAAACCCAATGCATGCACTGTTCTTTTCTCGGGATTTGTAATAGTATGAAACAGTTTCATGCAGTCAGCTTCTTGACAAAAATATGTGTACAACTGCATAGTGATGCTTTGAAGTGTACAAAATTTAACATTCAATCCCATTCAACAATATTCACACATTTAAATGTTAGCGATAAATGCTAAGATGTATAAAATAATCACATTTCATGAAAGCGCCCACATTATTGACGACACCTCTGAACACTCCCGTTTAACTGTGCGAGGTTCTTGCCACAAGGTCATTCTCGTGCACCACGAGAAAATTAACTATTGAGTGCTGATGTTTGTGGGTGAAGATTTAATACATTTCATAATGTGCACTTCATCTCTGACCTGTAAATGGTATACTGCATATAAACAAACATTGAAATCTGCTGTGCAATCTCCAGAACAAAAATGTGTTTGTTGGGTGGACATAATGATAAAGTTATATGCTAAATCTCATCATTTTCTCTCAGTTGGTTACTGAGATATGCATTTTTATATGGAGGCAAACAAATGTGAATGGACTATAGTCTTTATGTTGCATTTTCTCCCACCAGGCTAAGACTTTTTACCCTCCCAATAGCACTCCTCCTCCCGAAGCCATTGGCACAATGTGGGATGACAGGTTTGGTGAGAACTTCCCGACATACACCGCTATCAGAAAGCGGGTAGTACCGTCTACTGTCACTGTTGTTTGTTCATCAAGAATGATGATGACCATTCATTTCATCCAGTGGGGTTGAAACTATGGAGCCGCGAGTTCTAAGATGGCTGATAAGGCCTATTTTGGCTCGAAATGTTCTTTGACAATGTAGGCAAAGAATGATTGTTATTCCAGGAGGAGGATCTCCTGCAGTGGTTTTTCTGTCCAGCCTTTTCTTTGCAGTTCTTGCAGTCCTGGTTGCTTCACAAGTAACTGCACCCTTGCGTAATGATGTACGCCACAAATTTTGGTCTTTGGCAGCAGTCACCCAGGTGTCATGATGAATTTCAAAAGCTTTCAGTGAGAATTTCAGTGTCTTTAAAGTGTTTCCTCTGGTCGCCTTGGGAGCGTTTACCACAATGCAGCTCGCTGTAAATAATTTGTTTAGGGAGCCTGTGATCTGGCATGTGAGTCAAGTGACCAGCCCAGCGAATCTGATTCTTCATTAGTAGAGTGTGGATACTGGGCTTAGGTGCTCTTTCCAGGACTTCAGTGTCTGGGATCTTGTCTTGCCATTTAACTTTCAGTAGCTTCCTAAGGCAGACTATGTGGAAATGATTTAATTTCCTAGCATGCCGCTGAAAACAGTCCAGGTTTCACAAGCATATAGCAGTGTGGATAATACAACTGCTTGGTAGACTTTCAGCTTTGTTTGCATACTTATTCCATTTCTGTCCCACACATTCTTGTACAGTCTGCCAAGGTCTGCTGTCATACGGTAGCTCAGTCATGTCTGACTAAAACCTGACTTACTTAAGAGGAATATTTGATTATAAACCTACCATCATTATACACTAGTGAGAGTGTTGAGATGGTTTGAGTAAATGTAATGACAACGGATAGTCACAGGAACAGAATCATCTTTAAGATTAGTAAGTAAAGGCCCTTTTTTACATGTCATGGGGTTTATCCAGCTTATGGTGCTGGCCCCATATTTTATAGACCCATGGCACTCGAGGGTTGATGTGGTCAGTACCATACCTGCTGCTTTTACCTCCCCAGACACTTCCACACTACATATTCTAGGCTGGTTGATCTGGGAGCTCAGGCCAATTTTTGAAATCCGTCTCGTCATATCTCACTAAGACCTGACTAATAAAGGACCTTTCGTTTTACTTATAAACATTCTTTAATGTATTAATTACTTGTTTTCTTCCCACAGGAGGGCCCCTTCGTGATGCTGTCACTCACTGGCACTGTCAACTCCTCAACATCATATCTTGCCTTGCTCTGTAAGTATTCACCTGAGTAAACCTGCAAGCCACTTGAAGTGGCATGCTGTTAGATGGGTAATACAGATGGCATAGGTGTAGATTTGTGTCTTAGTATCTATGTGTGACATGGAAGGATATGTTGTTATGACGTATTTGTGTCTCCCATCTTATGACATGCCAAAAGAATAAAGATACATATATAATGTACATATCTATGTGTGCATGTAAAAAAAAGTAAAACAATATACATACATAGCGATAGAAAACACTAAACATAAAACAGGGGCCAGCCTCTTTTTAATATTTTTTGCACATACAGGCCAAGAAAACTAGTGAAAATTCCAGCAGTATGTAAAGATTTCCATATATGTGTGTGTGCGTTAATGAAAAATGTATCAGACTTTTCTTCTTCTTCTTCTTCTTCAGCATTCCGAGCCATTGAGGTTCTTTGCTGCAGATACAAGCCGTCTCCATTCGTCTCTCTGGTTGACCTTCTCTTGCCAGTCGCTGATTCCAAGTGCTTGTAGGTCTGTATGTGTATTATCTCTCCACCGTCTTCTTGGTCTACCTCGGGGTCTACGGTCATTTATGTCCTGAGTGTAAGCGAGTTTTGTTTCCCTATTTTCTTCCATTCTTTCTATATGCCCCAGCCATTGCAGTCTATTAGCCTTCATGATACCAGTGATTAGCGGGGACTTAAACAGATCATAAATGTCTTTGTTGCTTCTTCTTTTCCACTCTCCACTTTGTGTATCCCTAATGGGCCCAACGATGCGTCTTAAGACTTTGTTCTCAAAGGTTTGTAACAAGGCTTCGTCTCCTTTAGTTGTACTCCAGGTTTCAGAGCCATACAGCACAACTGGTCTGATCAGTGTTTTGTATATTGTGATCTTGGTGTTACGAGATAGCGCATTTGATTTTAGCAGATGTAGTGCATAGTATATCTTTATTTCCAGAGTTGATTCTAGCTTGTATTTCTTCCCTTATTATTTTGGAACAGTTTAAGATTGTACCCAGGTATTTGTATGTTTCCATTCTTTTAATGGTCATATTATCTATTTGTATGTGGCCAGAGTTTTTAGCTGTTCCTTCTCTTGAAATTACCATATATTCTGTCTTATCTTGGTTGATAACCAGCCCCATTTGTTGAGCTTTTTCCTTTAAGTGAGTCAATATTTCTGATGTCTTTGGTTCATTTTCCCCTATAATATCTATATCATCTGCATAACCAAGCAGTCTGGATGTTCCTCCAATAGCACATTCCTCCTTTACCTTCCTTACAACTTTCTCTAGAGCCAGATTGAAAAGGAGCGGCGATAGTGCATCACTCTGTTTCAAGTCAGATGTTATTTGGAAAGGGTCTGATTTCCTGCCTTTATATGTTACTATATTATAAGTATCTTCCATGCATAGTCTTGGCCAGGAAAAATATAATTACTCGCCTAGAGGTCTAAGCCTAATTCCCTTCCCTGTATCCTCTCTCCTCGGGACTGTACACACTTCTCCCAATGGTCCCGCCATTGTCAGAAGCATTTCACGTAGGCCTATTTGGGAATGAGGTATACTGTGGCTGCCATGTTCCACATAATGCATTTTCGTGACTCAAGTCTGGACCCTGTCAGCGGAATTTTCAATTTGGAGAACAGCAAAAAATCACAGAGAGTCCTGTTTAGTGAGTTAAAAGTTAGTTGCATATCTTTTACAGGATGTCCGCAGTCAACACCAGCATTTTTTTGCTGTTGTGATCTCTTGGCAAGTTTACGTTCACTAGTTTGCTATTGCTTTCTGAACGACTGGCACCCATACCATTTCATAAAAAACCAACGCAAGGCATTCTGCTGTCAAATTACCTGCAGCTGTGTTTCAAACTGCGTCCGTAACCCCTTCGCCATGGATCCGGTCCCTTCTCATTACAGGACCAAATTGCACTGTTTATCTCCTGTCAGTTGTATATAATGTTCTAGTTGCATTAGCCTCTTCCAGGCAATAGTTGTTGTTTACTCTGGCAGTCCAAGGGATTGTAAAACCCCTCTCAGAAACCACATCACTGTTGCCTCAGAGCTTTTCCTAATGTGTTTATTCATGTCCCAAGACTCACTGCCATACAGCAAAACAGATTCTATGTAACATTTTAGCACTCTCTTTCTGACATTCATTGATAGTGGCTTATTGCATAAGATACTTTTCATCTTCTGAATGAAATACAGTTTTTTGATTGACCTGTACAGCTTCTTTCAAAACTAATTAGTCACGGTTCCAACTTCACAGCAAAGGGTCACCTTATAATGCTTCGTTCCTGTGCCAGTGAATACCACACAAAATGCTCCTCACTGTCCCATGTGAAAAGTGGAGCAGACATCAGTCCTGACAAACCAACATAATGCACAGGCAAGAACATGCATAGGGCCGCTGCCAGAATGTCAACACAACAATCCGCCACTAACATCACAATTCATTGTCGATGGAAGTGGCAGTTACTAGAAAACCAGCATTTGCACACACATTACTGCATACGGCAAAACCAACTAGTTCAACGACCAACCGGCCGCCACCATTTTTCTGATCATGCAGTTTACAGTACAAACAACCGCAGACATGTACAAGCATTCCGCACAAATTCCACAGCTCTAAATGTCGCTCCACACACTTAACTCAGTAGCTGGGTGGCGGAACCATATACTACCATGTATATGTGAGGAAAATGTGTAAGCAAACTGTAGTCAGAAGCAAAAATGCTCCAGAGGCCTTAACAACTCAACGGCCTATCCGCCATATTGAACCGGAAGTTTTGTCAAAACTATCATTATTGCCTGTAGTACTTTGCAGTGTATGAATTAAGGCCTCCTGGTCTGAATATCAATCATGGTAAACAGCCTGTGGTGCTATTAACAGATGCAAAATCAGTTCTTAAGGCGTCCCAATCTGGGAAATTGCCAGGACTACAGACATTACCTTTTTAACTAGGCAGCCTATGGTCACCATACAGTGCAGGTTGGAGTTTTCTTTTTTGTTTCCGATAGAAAAAAATCCATCACCTTAGTGAGGATTCAATCAGCCAAATGCTCCTTAAGCTCCTATACTGCTTTATCACAACATAATATACCATAATGGTATGTCTTCCTCTTGTTTATATTTTCTTCTTTTCATTCACTTGAAATCATACTATATCTGCAATTTTGTTTCCTGCATGAACTGCACTATCTTCTGCACATCCTACTGTCTTCCATAGGGTATGACTTCCTGGGTTGTTTCATGCCTCCACGGAATAGACCTTTCTGATACATATTTGGTGCAATGTTGTATATGGAATTAAAACCGTTAGGTATATGTAACGCCTGTAAAAAAAAAGTCAGAAATAATAAAAGCAGTGTATGTACCTTACAACGAACGTCAGTCTAGCAAATGGAAATCAGTGTAAAAATAACCATGATAACACCACAAAATTTTGGATCGATGTTTTGATCTTACGAGGGTGAGTCAATAAGTAAGTGACACAGTTCTGTGGGATGGCAGGTAAATGTAGTTGGTGTTTTCTACAGGTGTCATTAGGTGACAGCAACATTGAACTTTATATTTCCATTCTTCAGGTGGTGCTAGGTGTCTCATGCGCAGCGCATAAACAAAATGGCGACTGTACTTACGGAGTGTACAACCATAGAGCAACGTACTATTGTGCGTTTTTGTGGGCATAAGGACTGCCTGCAAAGGACATTCATAAGGAAATGCTTCCAGTATTTGCTAACAAATCTCTGTCCAGTAAATCAGTGCATAGCTGAGTAGAAAACCTTCGCCTTGTGTCCAAAAATTCAAGGTTACGCCATCAGCAAGGAATGTTATGCTGACATTGTTCTGGGATTGTCAAGGAGTGCTTTTAACCAATTTCAAGAAGAAAGGTGACAATGTGAATTCTGAAGCGTACTGTGAAGTTCTATCGATGCTTCATGATGCAATTCGAAGAAAACGTCCAGACTGCTGACTAGAGGAGTGTTGCTTCTTCATGACAATGCCAGACCACATACGGCTCGATTAACTCAGGAGAAAATTAACCAACTAAGGTGGGAAGTTCTGGAACATCCACCTTACAGCCCCGACTTAGCCCCTAGCGATTTCCACCTTTTTGGTCCACTGAAAACCCACCTTGGCGGGAGACATTTCGCGAATGACGCCGAAGTTGAATGTGAAGTGAAAGCGTGGTTTAGAAAACAGAGCACGCAGTTCTATGCAGCCGGTTTGGGAGGACTGATAAAACGATGGGATAAGTGCATCAATGTTGGTGGAAATTATGTTGAGAAATAAAGGGACAATGTATGTATAAAAATAAACTGGTTTCAAGTTGTTATCATATTTAGTTATTTTTCTACAGCCATTTGTGACTTACTTATTGACATCCCCTCGTATTAATCTTCATCAGTATAATTACAGAATGAATAATTTGTTTGACATCCACAGAATACTTACTTGTTTGACTGCTGCAAGATAATTGCTTGTTTGACTGCTGCGAGATAATTACTTCTTTAACTGCTGCAAGATAATTACTTGTTTAACTGCTGCAAGATAATTGCTTGTTCGACTGCTGCCAGATAATTGCTTGTTTTACTGCTGCAAAATAATTACTTGTTTGACTGCTGCAAGATATATACTTGTTTGACCACTAAAGGATAATTACTTGTTTGACTTCTGCAGGATAATTACTTGTGTGACATCTACAGGATAATTACTTATTTGACCTCCACAGAATAATTATTTGTTTGACCTCTGCAGGATAATTACTTGTTTCACTTGCAAGTTAATTACTTGTATGACCTCTGCACGATTACTTGTTTTGCCTCTGCAGGATAATTACTTGTTTGACATCTACAGAATAATTACTTGTTTGACACCAATGTGATTATTACTTGTTTGACATCTATAGGATAATTACTGTTTGACCTTTGACAGCTACAGGATAATTACTTGTTTGACCTCTGCAGAATAATCACATGTTTGACTTCTACATGATAATTACTTGTTTGACATCTATAGGATAATTACTGTTTGACCTTTGACAGCTACAGGATAATTACTTGTTTGACCTCTGCAGAATAATCACTTGTTTGACCTCTACATGATAATTACTTGTTTGACCTTTGACAGCTACAGGGACATCTATAGGATAATTACTTGTTTGACCTTTGACAGCTACAGGATAATTACTTGTTTGATTTCTGCAGGATAATTACTTGTTTGACAGCTACAGGATAATTACTTGTTTGACCTATGCAGGATAATTGCCTGTTTGACCTCTACAGGTTCATTACTTGTTTGACCTATGCAGGATAATTACTTGTTTGACAGCTACAGAATAATTACTTGTTTAACCTCTGTAGGATAATTACTTGTTTGACCTCTGCAGAATAATTATTTGTTTGCAGGATAATTACTTGTTTCACTTGCAGGTTAATTACTTGTATGACCTCTGCACGATTACTTGTTTGACTGCTGCAAGATAATTACTTGTTTAACTGCTGCAGGATAATTACTTGTTTAACTGCTGCAGGATAATTACTTGTTTAACTGCTGCAGGATAATTACTTGTTTGACCTCTGCAGGATAATTACTTGTTTCACTTGCAGGTTAATTACTTGTATGGCCTCTACACGATTACTTGTTTGACTGCTGCAAGATAATTACTTGTTTAGCTGCTGCAAGATAATTACTTGTTTAACTGCTGCAGGATAATTACCTGTTTGACCTCTACAGGATAATTACTTGTTTGACCTCTACAGGATAAATACTTGTTTGACCTCTGCAGGATAATCACTTTTTTGTTTTACCTCTGCAGGATAATTACTTGTTTGCTTGTGCAATCTTTTCAGGGAAAGAGTATGGGAAAGCAGATGCTAGATGGTTGGTGTCAGACCCGACTGTCGTCTCCCTGGAGATTCTAACGGTCGTCGTCGACGGTTTCCTTTGCCTGGTGACCATTTTAGGGATTGTTACCAATGGCTTCTATCGCCACTACGCCCAGCTTGTGCTCTGTGTCTGTGAGTTATATGGAGGTAGGTGTTTTGTTCCTTATTGTTGTCTTTGGTCAGTTATATATCAGATTCATTGCCAAACAAAACACAGGTTTGGATCAAACAAAAATGAAAGATGGAAAATGAGAAGTAGGGGTATGTCACAGTTATGGCTTACAGGTTATTAATATGGTAGCAGGCTTGTTGTAATATAACGTTATGACACTTTGGTGATTTTTAAGCCTATGGCAGATTCGGGAATTTACTTAAGACAGTTAATCATCCCATGTCACTTAATTAGTTAATCAGGATGTAAGAATGAAAAGTGTACTATATATAGATATTAATACTCGATTCATAGTCAGCGCTGAGGCTTTTGCTTGTATACGACAATAGAAATTATGAAACATGAGATTTTTTGTTGTATTTATATTCATATTGTATCTGCTGCATATTGAACTAGCTTATTAATATGATTTTGCAGTCTCCCTTCATCGCTGTAAAAGAAAAGGCACTGATCATCTGCAAATAAAAGCTCATTTATTGTTTCATCTAAATTTTAAAAAATTGACATTTTCTATATTGATTCTGTCGGCTTGCTTCTTTGGATATTCTATCTTTTTCACTCTTGTATTAACTATGCGCATATCTGATATACCTTCTTGTATTCTCACTGCACTTTACCCCGAGTGGTACATGGCTATGATGTTTTCTGTACATCAATCAACCTTAATCAAAGTAATTAATTAAGTGTAGCGGATGATAAATTCTATGGACCATTGAGTGAGCTAACAGGAACAATGAAGTTTATACAAGAGACATCAATGCAGATATAGGCAATCAGTTTCAAGCGAATGACAAAAGAAGAAGAATTAAGTGTTCCCTAGGTTGTCCAACCAACCATCTCATCGTCTGTAACATTAACTAAGAAATAAGAACATAGTGGTTGACTATATATATCTATATATATATTATCAGAGGTTATAATATGAATAATATACGCTATGCAGCTGACACAGTATTGGTTGCAGATAATGCAACAGACCTACAACAATTGTTGGACATTGTAGTAACAGAGAGTGCAAAAAAAGGACTCTCCTTGAATATCAAGAAAACAGTAAGAATGGTGATAAAGAAAATGATGACACCAAATTGTGACATAGAAATAGAAGGAAAAATTCTTAACCAAGTGGATAATTTTAAATACCTAGGGGCATTTATGACATCAGATGGAAGATATACAACAGAGATTAAGAGCAGAATAGGGCAGGCAAAAGCCGCATTTCCGAAAATGAAGAGTATCTTATGCAATAAGTCACTATCAATTAATGTAATAGAGTGCTCAAATGCTATATAGAATCAGTTTTGCTGTATGTCAGAAAATCTTGGAATGTAAATGAACAAATTAGGAAGGACTCGGAAGCAATAGAGATGCGGTTTTTGAGACGAATGTTGCGAATTCCTTGGACTGCCAGAGTAACTAACAATGATTGCCTGAAAGAGGCTAATGAAACTAGAACACTGTATACAACAATAAGAAAGAGACAAACAGCTTTCTTTGTTCATGTGATGAGAAGAGAGGCATTGGAGAACATCGTGACAACTGGAAAGATTCAGGGGAAGAAAGGTAGAGACAGACCCAGAGAAATGATGCTGGATGGATTGAGACGTGGCATGGAGGAATATCATCAGCAGAGTTGATCCAGAAAACCAAAGGCCGAGATCTGTGGAGAGTCATGAATGCCTACGCCAGCTGGCATGGTACTTGATGATGATGATATATGTCTGTGGGTGGGGGGAGGAAAGATAGAGATATACACAGGGAGGCCCCGGTTAACGTCAGGGTTATGTTCTTGGAAAACACGACTTTAAGTGAAACGACGTATAGCGAAACACTATTTCCCATAGAATTAAATGAAATACAGTGTATTATGTAATGTTTATTTTGATGGTTGTTGATATTTATTGGCTAAATAGAGGTGGGTTGGAGGGCGAGTGGTAGAGTTATTGGGATGTAGAGGCATTAAATTCTGCCTCTTCAACTGAGGATGAAACTGTAACCTCTTCCTGCCTCTTTTCCTGGCTCTTCTCTGCTTGAACAAAAAATGTGTCCAATGTCTGCTGCACAGCCTTTTTCCTTTTCTCTAAGTAAAGCTCCTTGTAACAGTTGATGGCGCTTGTTACTGCCCTCGACACTTTGGAGCTCCGTTCTCTGTTCGGGTCATCCTCATTTATTATGTCCATTGCCACATCAATCAATTGAAAGAATTGTGACAAATGTTCAACTGTCAACATTCGAGGTGTGGGGGGTTGCAACAGGGTGCTCCTCTTCCTGCTGAGCTCTCTGCACGTCGAGTTGCATTAGGTCCTCATTAGACAACTTTTCTCCATGTGATGCAAGCAACTCATCAATGTCAGCTTCCTCCATCCCTTCAAAGCCAGCTTTAGTGGCTAAGTTAGCGATCTGTCGTTGAATAGCATGAACGTCGTCAAATTCACAAAAGTCGTGCACACATTCTGGCCACAGTTTTCGCCACACAGCATTCATGCATGCTGGCATTACCTCACTCCATGAATCCGCAATGTTGTCAGTGGCCTTGAGGATGTTGTAATCTTGCCAGAATCCCTTAATGGTAGGCTTACCTTTACCGTCCGTAGCCTTGATGAGCTGTGAGAAGGTGCGACGAAAATAATAACTTTTGAAAGTTGCAATTACACCTTGGTCCATTGGCTGGATCAATGAAGTCATGTTTGGTGGCATGAATACGAACTTGACGTTCTCGGACAAGTCGTCAAGATTGACTGGATGACCAGGGGCTTTATCCAATAGCAGCAATATCTTAAATGCTAGGTTTTCTCTAGCACAGTATTCCCTTAGAGCAGGAATAGCATAAACAGTTACCCATTCCAGGCCTAACGTTCCTGTAATCCAAACCTTTTTATTGGCACGCCATGTAACGCGCAAGTGTTCCTTTGAGTAGCCCTCCAGAGCCTTTTATGTCTCTGAGTGATACACCAGTAAAGGCTTGAACTTGAAATCTCCTTCAGCGTTGCCACCTAGAATAAGAGTAAGTCTATCTTTAACAGCTTTAAACAGTCGCAGTCTTCTCATCTTTCGAAATATAAGTCCTTGGTGGCGTTCTTTTCCAATAAAACCCTATCTCGTCAACGTTGATGACTTGATTGGGAGAGTAACGACCCTCCTCAATCGTGGCCTTTAACTCTGTATGGAAATGCTCTGCAGTATCAGCACTCGCCGCTTCACCAACCACGACTTGCTCCAAAACGATGTTATGGCAGAACCTAGCGTGAAGTTATGTCCCCTATGTGACAACGATGTTATAGCGAAAACGACATAAACTGAAGCGACATATATATCATCATCATCATCATCATGTGCTATACCAATAAGCATGGGCAGTCATGTTTCTCCATCTTACACGATCATCAGAGTCGTGGATTAGCTCTGTGTTCTTGTCTCGATCATGTCATGTGGTCAAGCCATCCAGATATTTACTTCTCTGCCTTCCCCTTATTCTCTTCCCCTCAATTTTGCCAGTTGTCACAAAGTTCTCTAGTTTATTTCTTATCATAATGTGCCCAACAAATGTTGACTGTATCTGTTGATTGACTGTATCTGTTGACTGTCTGTTTCTGTTGACTGTCTGTATCTGTTGACTGACTGTATCTGTTCACTGTCTGTTTCTGTTGACTGTCTGAGTCTGTGACTGTCTGTATCTGTTGACTGACTGTATCTGTTGACTGTCTGAGTCTGTGACTGTCTGTATCTGTTGACTGACTGTATCTGTTGACTGTCTGAGTCTGTGACTGTCTGTATCTGTTGACTGAGTCTGTGACTGTCTGTTTATGTTGACTGTCTGAGTCTGTGACTGTCTGTATCTGTTGACTGACTGTATCTGTTGACTGACTGTTTCTGTTGACTGAGTCTGTTGACTGACTGTATCTGTTGACTGTCTGTTTCTGTTGACTGTCTGTATCTGTTGACTCTCTGTAGCTGTTACCACACCTGCTGTCTTTGCTTTCCAAGACATTTTCTGTTGTCCATCTTTTGCTAGGTCAACCTGGGAGTCCAGTGAGTTTAAAATGTCCACCTTGGTGTGGATTCAAACCTGGGCCAGCCAGGTACCTGTGCTAGCTACTGCACCATGCTGGCTCCCCTAGGTAGTGGTTTGAGAAGTACACAACCATCTTACATGCGCTAGGCACATTGAGGATATGTTGCTTAACCCATATTTTTGATAGATCTATTGGCACTCGGTGGCGGATTTGATCTAGCTACTGCATTTTGCCTTTACCGTACTTTACCAGCGATGTATTTACGGCGATATTCGCTTTCTTGTTCTTGTATCCCCGAAATTAAAGATATATAGAGTACTCGTGATGTTAAATTCCCCGATTATTTCAAGATCACATTAAAACAGAAACCGACTACTGAGTATTGTTTTTGGCTTCATTGTCTACAAATCTATACATCGTGGCTTCTCAAATTGTTCTTCTAATGGGGATAAAGAGACTGTCTTTTTAAGACGTAAGTTGACTCGTAAATTTCGTTTTATATAGACATTGTGACTTGATTTAGTCTGAATAATTAAATTGAGCATCCATTCTTACGCGCACTGTGAAATTTTCAAATATTTAATTTGGCGGGGTAATCCCAAACAGAAATTATTAAGATCATATGCTATGATGCCGTCATGTGAAATTTCAATGGTGGGAATATAGCGGTTTTCTGTGTCATAATACAGCGATTATCGTTTAATATTCATATGGATTATTCAGAGCAACGAGATGATAATGAATGCATTTTTGCATTCACCACCCATTCTAGTATTTAGGTTTAAATTTTTATCACTCTACGCGGCCGGGGTCGATTGTTTTTGGATAACTTTTTATCACTTCACTCAGATCTACGAGCGCCGGCAAACATGCAGACATTGCATCAACACTGACGTCATCACAGCTTATATATCATATATCTGTGGGCGTGAGTGTGTATATAATAGTTTATATAGTTAGTTTTATGTGTGTATAATTGTGTGTGTGTGTTACACTTATATATATATATATATATATATATATATATATATATATATATATATATATATATATATATATATATATATATATATATATGTATGTATGTATGTGAGTGTGTGTTTGTAAGGGTTTTATGTTAAGTAGTCTGCCATTGCTTTCTGAATGACCGGCTCACATACCTTTCCATAAGATCTGCTTCCGAATCTCGCGAAGCTGTGTTTTGTACCTGGGTATACGGGATTACGAACAGCATCTTTAACTTCTTCACCAGGGAGACCAGATATATATATACATGCAACTAAACAAATATGCAGACTAAAAAAATATGCAGACTAAAAAAATATGCAGACTAAATAACTGATGGTTTTGTTATTTACTTTTCCTAAAGTGCATGATTTGGCATTTTATAAAAGTTGAAAGTCACCATAAATCCCAAGGCTTATTACATTATTCACAATTTTTATTATTACATGATAGTCGTGGTGCACTAATTTTGCATTTGCAAATATGTGCCATATTATTAAAATGGCTTTAGGAGGAAGAATGAGAAGGAGTAGGCGAAGGAGGGGTTGGAGTGGAGGAAGAGGAAGTTTAAGGTTTTCATTTGAATTTTGCGTTCTAACTGTGGTCCTCAAAATAACAACACGAGTTATCCGCCTTAGCGAAAAAAAAATCAAGAGCAGTTATCTGCCCTTAGCTTAATAGTTTTGGTCACACTTTCCAAAGGGGATTTTGACCCTCTTTCTCTTTGCCTTTGTTATATAATAAACTGACACACAAACATTAATATCTCAGCTTATAATTGACTTACAGACTTGAATAAGGTATCGTTGGATTTGTTTTTTTAAGAGGTAACCAAATATGCAGCTTATATAATTAAAAAGCAATTTAGAAAATGTTACTAAAGTGGCTAATTTGATCACTATCACGCCCTGACTTCCCACAACACGTCCCATGTTAAGCTGGGTTGACTAGGGTGGCCTGGCCTGTTTTAAACACCCACCCAATGCCAATTCATACTCATGACACCCCAGGCCCGGCCTGGTGAGCACTACAGATGCTGCCCTGGGTATTCTTCTTTCTTTTCTTTTGTCTTTCACTACCTTTTGCCGTAAAGTGTCGCATTCTTGATTGATGATTGATTTACGAACTAGGGCTCGCTTTGTCGCTTGGTATGCTGAGATGTAGTAGGTTTTTAGTGTCTTGGTGACTCCGTTGATCCATCTCTTTGTGGTCTTCCCCTGCCTCTTGATGTCTCCATTCTCATGTTGTATGCTCTTGCTGCTGGCAATATTGGGTTCATTCTCACTAGGTGGCCGAACCAGTTAAGTCTTTGTCTATCAATGAATTTAACAACTGGTGTTGCTCCAACTGTTTTGTAGATCTCTTCATTTCTAATATGGTCCTTTCTTGATTTGTTCACTGCTTTTCTCAGGCATCTCATTTCACAAGTGGTGAGTTTTCTTTCTTGTTCCTTAGTTAGTGCCCTGGGTATTGATTTCTGCTAATGGTAATTGAGCGGGCGCCTTAGTGCAGATGATAGGGAACTACACTGGGGTAATGTCATGTGCGATCGCGCCAGGGTCCGAGGCCTTCATTCATCATCTCACTGCTTGAGGGAAAGACTGGCCATCTATTCTGCCAGTAATTTAATGAGCATGGTCAGCTGCGCGGTCAGCACCTGGGGGTCATCACTTGCCAAAGTGAAATAATATTGGCCACCTGTTCCTCCTCACTTTCAGGCCTGCAGAATGTCATAACCCTATCACATAACAGACCCATTGCGGACAATTGCTTCGTGTAATGTTTTCTTTGTTTTTAAATTGTACTTGATGTTTGTAATTCGCAGGATGGATGACGTTCTGCCCTGAGTGGCTGACTGGCAGCCGTAACCTTGACACCAGTAACTACATGTATTTCTGGGTGTACCTGATCTTCTTCAACGGGCTGTGGGTGGTCATCCCGCTGCTGCTGATGTGCCAGACCTGGCTGAGCATGAAGGCAACCTGGCTGGCCTTGGCCTCGCGGGAGAAGCCGAAACAGGCTGCTGCAGCCAAGGGAAGAAAGGATAAATAATGATGAAATGTCTAGAAGCAAAAGTAAACAGGATAAATAATGATAAAATGTCTAGAAGCAATAGTAAACAGGAGAAATAATGATAAAATGTCTAGAAGCAAAAGTAAACAGGATATATAATGATAAAATGTCTAGAAGCAATAGTAAACAGGATAAATAATGATAAAATGTCTAGAAGCAAAAGTAAACAGGATAAATAATGAGAAAATGTCTAGAAGCGAAAGTAAACAGGATAAATAATGATAAAATGTCTAGAAGCAAAGGAAGAATGGATAAATAATGATAAAATGTCTAGAAGCAAAGGAAGAATAGATAAATAATGATAAAATGTCTAGAAGCAAATGGAGAAAGGATAAATAATGATAAAATATCTAGAAGCAAATGGAGAACGGATAAATAATGATAAAATGTCTAGAAGCAAAGGAAGGATGGATAAATAATGATAAAATGTCTAGAAGCAAATGGAGAACGGATAAATAATGATAAAATGTCTAGAAGCAAAGGAAGGATGGATAAATAATGATAAAATGTCTAGAAGCAAATGGATAAAGGATAAATAATGATAAAATGTCTAGAAGCAGCGTTAGAAAGGATAAATGATGATACAATGTCTAGAAGCAAAGGAAGACAGGATAAATGATAAAATGTCCAGAAACTAGTGAGGAAAAGGATAAATAATGATAAAATGTCTAGAAGCAAAGGGAAAAAGAATAAATGATAAAATGTCTAGAAGCAAAGGAAGAAAGGATAAATAATGATAAAATGACTAGAGGCAAAGAAAGAATGGATAAATAATGATAAAATGTCTAGAAGCAATGGAAGAAAGGATAAATAATGATAAAATATCTGAAAGGTTGTTTCTTTGAAGAATATGTTAGTATATGGTAGGTTAGCTTCTAAATTATTCTTTACCTTAAAGTCAGCATGCTTTGATCTGTTACATCTGTCCTTATGTTTAGCTTTGCTTATAAAGATATGCGATTCTGTCCTTATCTTCTTCTTATTGTTTGTTGTTTTTCCGTTAATGTCTACAAGCACAGTTCAGGTTTGTGGGTATATGTTGCTGAGCTGTATTTGAAAGCTCATTGTTGTGTAAGTGTTGTATGTGATTGTTTGATGTGAGTTTTTGTGTGTATGATGAGACGAGATAACTGAAAGAGATTGTGGTCATTGAGCAGCTAATGATGATACCAATAAGTCTTTGAGTTTCTTGTGTGCAGGATGAGACATGTGAAATAGAAATATCGAGCAATATATGATGTAAGTATATTATATCTTTGAGTTTCTTGTGTGTACGATGAGGCAGGTCATATAAAATTATTGAGCAATTATGATGTAAACAATGAGTCTTTGAGTTTCTTGTGTGAAGGATGAGGCAGGTCATATAAAATTATTGAGCAATTATGATGTAAACCATGAGTCTTTGAGTTTCTTGTGTGTAGGATGAGACAGGTGAAATAGAACTATCGAGCAATATATGATGTAAACCATGTGTCTTTGAATTTCTTTTTGAAGGATGAGACAGGAAAACTAGAAATAAGCAATACGTGTGAGTTTCTTTGTGTAAGATGAGACAAGAGATCAAAGTAGTTGATTGTGATCATCAAGCAACATGTAATGTAAGCTATGCGTGGGATGAGGCAAGAAAACTAGATATTTTTTTGATGATCATCGAACAGCATCATGTAAGCAGTAAGTCTTGAGTGTTTGTGTAGGATGAGACAGGAAAACAAGAAGTATTTTGTCGTGACCATCAAACAAAAATTGGTTTAAGCAAATATGTGTTTCTTTGTGTGGGATGAGACGTGTAAATTGGATATGTGCTGCTTATCATCAAACAGCATGATTTAAGCAGTAACTCTTTTGAGTATTTGTGTATGTAGGATGAGAACTATAAATATTTTATTGTGTTCATCAAGCAACATATGTAGGACATACATGTGTTTGTGTAGGATAGGACAAGAAAACTAACTATTTGCTGATAATCATTGAACAGCATATAAAATTAAGTCTTCAATGTTTTGAGTGTGTGTGTGTGTGTGTAGGATGAGACTGGAAAATTGTAAATATTTTATCATGATTATCAAGCAACATATGATGTAAGTATTATGCGGGAGTTTCTGTGTGTAGAATGAGACAAGAAAACTAGATATTTGCTTATGAAGTGAAAAGTTAAGTCTTAATGTTTTGTGTGTGTGTGTAAGATGAGATAGAAAAACTAGAAACATTTGATTGTAAATACCGAGCAACATGTGACATAACCGATAAATGTCATGCGGATTCAAATTTTTTGTCCCTCTTCTTCTTTCGTTTACTTTAAATGTTGTCTCTTGTATGAACCTCACTGTCTTTTTTTAATCCATTCAGTGGTCCATAGACTTTATCTTCCACTTGTTTCTCCTGGCCAGAAGGTCTGGCTTGATTTGTCGTATTTTGGGCAGTCTTGGCATATGTGATCTGGCTGTCTGTGGCGCCTATTCATATGTGCACATGGCTGATTCGCCAATCTTTAATTTTGTATATTTGTCGTTATGTAATTGATTGTGTGCTGTTCTGATTTGGAGAATAATGGTTTGCTCTGGTCTGTCCATAACGTGGTAGTCGTTTTGAGCAGGTTTTGATGGCTTTCTGACTGATTTGATCATTCTTTTCTTTTGATGGTATATAATGGGTACTGGCTCCATCCATCCATCAAGTGCCATGCCGATAAGCGTGGACGGTCATGATTCGCCATTTCACTCGATCACCAGTCATGGATCAGCTCAGTGTTCTTGTCTCGACCATGCCACGTGGTCAAGCCATCCAGGTATTTACTTCTCTGTCTTCCCCTTGTTTTCTTCCCCTCAATCTTGCCAGTTGTCACCAAGTTCTCCAATTTATTTCTTCTCATAACATGTCCAAAATATTTTGACTGTCTACATCTAATTTCTCTAATCAGTTTACGATTTTCATTTGTTTCTTGTAGGACTTGGTCATTGGTTTTTATGCCTGTATTCTTTGCATTCTCCTCAGAAACCATATTTCCACAGCCATCATATCTTTTTCAGCTTGACTGCTCAATATGTTTTACCAGGAACCTTAAAGGAAGCAATGAATCACATCCACATCACACTGTAACAGGTCATAAGAGGCCACGAAGGAGGGTTGGGTGTGGGATTGGCTTTCTCATCCTATAGAAAAATTTGCCACAGAATCCAGCTAATCAGAAACAAGTCAAAATATAGCGCCGGAAGACAAGAAGTGATGGCTGTTGTTCTTTATATTATTTTTATATGTTTTTACCTGCAAGCAAGATATAATACTTGTATTTGTTTTATAAGTGAAATAAAAGTAAGTGCATCTGATGTGGACGATGGTGTTTGTTGTTGGCTTTAATTTGCTGCAGCTTTTATTGTTGCCAATTTTGACTTTAGTATGGATGCGAAACCTGAGCGCTGAGCTGACAAGCTGATAAACATCTAATGGCTGTGGAAAATGCAAAGAATACCATGGACAGGCAGAAAAACCAATGAGCAAGTCCTACAAGAAACAAATGAAAATCATAAACTGATTAGAGAAATTAGACATAGACAGTCAAACTATTTTGAGCATGTTATGAGAAGAAATAAACTAGAAAACTTGGTGATAACTGGCAATATTGAAAGAAAAGAACAAGGGGTAGGCAGAGAAGTAAATATCTGGATGGCTTGACCATATGGCATGGTCAAGACAAAAACACAGAGCTGATCCATGACTGGTGATCGAGTGAGATGGCGAAACATGACCGCCCATGCTTATCGGCATGGCATATGATGATGATAGAGAAAGAAGAGATCCGGTGACAAACCACATCCTTGTCGCACTTCTAGCTTTATTTGTTCATAATTTATCTCTTTATTTCCCATTTTAATTGCTGCTACCTGATTCCAGTAAATATTCTTTATTTCTTCTTCTTGTGTTAGCTTGAAATATGTTTATAACTGCAATGTTGTCTCTTGTATAAATTTAACTCTTTTTTAGTTCACTCAGCGGTCCATAGAGTTTATCTTCCACTGTTATTGGAAACACCTGGTATCAACAGCACCCAAGGAGATTATGGACATGAAGGAGTCCTTATCGTAAGATCAGAAATCAGATTGATTACATTCTCATTAACAGAAGATTTCGAAATGCCTTAAAAGTCGCACAAACTATACCAAGCGCAGACTGCTACTAGCGACAAAAGGCTAATCTTAAGCAATTTGCATATACAATTAAAGTGAGTCAAATATACACCAAGAAACAAAATTTGATCTACAGGAACTGAATAGTGAGGAGATAAAAGATAAATTCAACATAGAGGTAAAGAACACATTTGATGCATTGTCTGATGTAGAAATATTATTTCAAGACGTCAGTGACCAATGGGAAATATTAAAGAAATCAGTCAATCAAGCTGCCGAAACAACCACCCCAAAGATAAAGATAATAGGACAAGAAATGGATGACGGAAGACATCTTAAAATTCATGGAAATAAGAAGAAAAAATATAAAGATATTCACAGGAAAATTAGGAAGCTATGCAAAGAGGCAAAAGAAACATGGCTTGAGGAAAATTGCAAGGAAATTGAAAATCAACACAACACCCGGAATACCAAATTAATGCACAAAAGGATTAATGACACCACTAATAAAAGAACATACACATCAACGGGTTGCCTAAAAACTAAATCATAAATCATAATAGAAAGATCAGATTTTACATACGTGGTCAGATTATGTGAAAGACTTTTATGATGATACTAGCTGACCCGGCCCGTCTTCGCCCAGGCCCTTGCGGGGATCTATATGTCTGTCTGACCCGGCCCGGCTTCGCCCAGCTCCAGGTGGGTTGCATCTCGTTTAATTCATATAAGTAGTCATATAAGCTCCCGTTCCCGACTATCTGTCTGTCTGACCCGTCCCGGCTTCGCCCATCCTGGTGGGGAGCATCTCATTTAATTCATATAAGTAGTCATATAAGCTCCCGTTCCCGACTATCTATGTATCTACATCCCTACAATCTTATCTATGTTCGGCCCGTTCCCGTTAAAAATATAGATAGATTGATAGTAGAAAATATGATTGGAAGAGATCTATCTTAAGTTAAGTAAACTTACCAAGATATCTCAAACAGCCAATAAATGGTGGGCGGTGGGTTGACTGCAGAGTACTGCAAAGGATATGCAACTAACTTTCTCTCACAAAAATTACTTTTTTTTTTTTTTGGTAACAAACGAAAATCTTTATTTTCAAAGGGTTAAGAATTGGGCATGCAGGCCCGTCCTACATTCTTCCCTTCTCTATTTTGTCTCATGCATTCTTTCATTCAACATCTCTTATGAAGCAATTCTTTGACAACAAAAGAACAATAAGCATTAAAAGGCATGAAAAGTAACTCGTTGAGGCAATGTTTAAAATGGGCATCATAAATACCCAACGTGGGCTTAACGCGAAATACATATGAGATTGTTTAAAAAAAATTAAGTGTGCTGTTGAAGAGAAATGAAAAGATGAGTTAGAAAATGTTCACTATTTAAATAGATGCATTATATTTATGAAAACTTTGAAAATGCCTTAAAGATTATATCATTATTTGTGATAACTCATATGCCTGTAAATAACTGTAGACAAAGAGTTTATAAATCTTTGAAAACAATGCAACAATCTATATATAAAATATATAGCTATGTTATTAAAAAGTTATGCCCCTTGAAATAACTTTTCTTAAGTTAAGTCCCCTCGCTATATATATAAATGATAAGATATTAAAATATTAAATTTTAGTAAGTAAATAGCTGATTGTACACTAACAAACTATGACAGTTGGCTGCACGGGAATGAGAAGAAGACGTGTAGAAAATTTCATCTCAATCGGGTGGACCGTTCGCGAACGCATAAAGAACGGACATACATCGTCTTTTATAGATATAGACAAAGAGAAGAACAATATGATCACCGGAATAATAATGAAGGACCATGCCATGGTATTGTTAGGGGTGTGCTTATACACTAAATTCTTCTGGCTCGTTCAGTTAACGCAACGTGACACTTTTAACACACTGAAGAAGGACTGCGTCCCATTGATTTCAAAACTTTTATTGAACACACCTCAGTAGGCCTAACAGCTAGCATGCTGACCCAGCCGTGTCTTGCTCAATGCGCCACACTCCCAGTTGTCTAAGCTAATGGTAGCAAGTCAGCGGTGGCCTGAGTTTACTCTCGTCTGTTGTCAAGTTCCCCATTTATTTGCTAACAAACAGCGTTGCCAAAA
Organism: Cepaea nemoralis; assembly: GCA_014155875.1. NCBI lineage: Eukaryota > Metazoa > Mollusca > Gastropoda > Stylommatophora > Helicidae > Cepaea > Cepaea nemoralis. The sequence continues at coordinate 8,499 of JACEFZ010027127.1, read as the reverse complement.
TTAATGAATATTTCTCTTTACACATTCACTGGGTTCTCACAATAACAAAGTGTCACATCACATTGAATCAAGCCCACTGACATTCTAGCAGGTTAGTGTCTTCTTCTTCTTTTTTTCGTTCATCCGGAGTGTTTTTTCAGATGTGATTGCGGTGTGTCTGTTATGCGCCCTTGGGCCGAAACCCGTAGGCCAACACATCCGACGACAGCGTGCTTTTTTGACCAGGTAGCATTCCTGGGAGACTCACTTTTGTGGTGCCATCTACAACCCAGCTGGCCAAGTTGGAACGGTCGAAGACAACGGTCATCCCTCAGAGGAAGGCAGGGACAGACCATAGCATTTTCCGCCATCCAAGGCTGCTTCCAAATTTGCAGGGCCGACACATAGCGCCCTAGTCCTGGGCTTACCGAGGGAATCGTCACGTCCTGCTCATGGCTGCTTTAAATCCTCACTTCAACATATTGGGCGTTCCTTCACCACGGGCCGCTCCCGCACAAACCAGGCCAGTCTGCAGACGGTATCCACTCAGCGAGTTTTCGGTTCGGACATGTGCTTGTCTCTGTGCCCTTCAGAGCTGTTCCAGGCACGAAGGACATTAGGAGAACTACCTAGTCAGAGCTGTTCCGAGCAAGAGCGGCATTCGGAAACAAGGTAGATTTTTCCTAGCACGAGGGAAGACTAGTTAGAGCTTTTCCGGTCACGAAAGACATTTCACTCGGACGTAGTTGCGTAGTGCCATTTTTATTTTGCCGCCCGTAGGCTGACACTTCCGGCTTCAGCGGGCATTTTTAATGAGGTTAGCCTTCCTCAGGTTCGAGACAAGTTAGACTCTTATTTCGACTTCCACACAGCAAGCTTTTCCTTTGGTCTGCCACGTAATGGATTCGCAAGCCAGGCGTTCCATTTCGTGTCATCGAGACAATTTTCCACCTTTGACTACGTGCGACCGAGGTGTTTTTCCACCTTTTAGTACTCGCTCACGAGGTAGGCTACATGTGCTGCCGGCTCAGCACCTTACCTCCGTACAGCAGTGAGCGAGAAACGGCCAGGCCCTCTCATCCGGGGATCTCCCTCATATCCCCCAGCTGAGAGCTTTCGGACAAGTATCTGAACTGGGCACGTAGCGTGCCCAGTATCTCACCTCCATTATCGGTGGAGGCGTTTGTGTAAGTATCTGGACCAAGATTGTGGCTTCGTGCGCTGGAGCTTAAATTTTGACTGTTATCCTCAGTCTACCTGCAGAGCAGCAGGTTGTGTCTCTCTTAGTCTGGTCCCTATCCCATATGCTGTCCGATATGTAGTTTTTCATCCATCGGCAAGCACATGGGGTCGATGGGACACGCAAGCTCCCCCACCACGACAAGGTGGAGACACATCGGGGGAGGGTTAGTGTCTTACAAGTTGCTGTTGTCACGTCAGCTATCGTACGGCTCGGCTCTATTTCCCGATGTTCGGCGAGCAGTTCTCATTCTCTGTTAAATAAACTAAATCTTTAAAATGGTTGATGGTAGTATTTTCTTCAACGTAGAGCGTACGATGTTTATCTTCTGAGCCACTGAGTGACTTTTCAAATCCTTTCCACTCCAGAGCTGTACGTTGAGTCGCTCACTTTCTGCGTGTGCCACACCTCGCACGAGACGTTTTGAGCTGTGCTTGACCACACACTGTAACCCTAGGTAAAGGGATCTAACTCCTACTTCCATATTCTTTTGTTTTATTTCCCTTGCATACCTTTCCTCTGCTTATATAACGGTGTCGTGGCATTAGGGGATCTAAGTTGATCTAACTCCTATTCCCGTGTTCTTCTGTTTTAACTCCCTTGCCTCTACTTTACTCTGCTTATATACTTTGTGTCATGGCAGACCATCCATTTTGAAGATGGAAGTTCAGAATGCTCTTAACCATATGAAAACTGGCAAGACCCCGGGTACAGATAACATCACAATAGAAATGATCAAAGCCTTAGAAGAATATGGAATAGACCAAGTCACCAGACTGCTGAACGCAATATATGATACTGGAGATATACCTCCTAAGTTATGTAATTCTATATTTATTGTAATCCCGAAGAAATCAGGAGCCTTGGAATGTGATCAATATCAGTATTAGTATACTGTTCAAAAAGAAAAAAGAAACACATAGCTGTCGAAGGCGCATACATAGCCATAATTTTGATATTCAATAACTTTTTAAATATAATGAGTTAATTATTCATAATTTCACACAAGCATACCTTAGGATTCAGACAATCAATTGACAGTTGTTTTGCATCTGGGTCACGAGAGACATTTGGTGTACGGGCTTTCCCGTGAGTATGGTGTGTGGTCTCCTCTTGCATCGATTATCGACTGGCATCTCCTGGGTATGGATGCGATCAGACGTCTGATGTGGGCCTGTGGGATGGCTGCCGACTCTTCCTGGAGTGCCTGGAACAGATCACGACGATTGGCTGGAGCAACGTCTTGGCGACAAGCACGTCTATGCAGCTCATCCCACAGATCCTCAATTGGACTTATGTTTGGAGACACGGATGGCCAGGGAAGGGTGAGAATGTTGTTGGCAGTCAGTAACTGCGTGGTCAACCGTGCACAGTTGAGTCTGGCATTGTCCTGTTGAAACACTGAACTTTGGGTAGCCAAAAGTGGAAGAACATGGGGGTCGAAGAATTTCATTGACGTATCGTGGCGCACTAAATGTGAACCAGTTGACTCCGTCCGCTGTAACTGATCATTCCCAACACCATAGCACTTTTACCAACATGCGGTGGAGCTTCATTACTGCATTTGTGGACAAAACGTTCATTTCACTCACGGTAGATTTTTCTCCGCTGGAACAACAAGAAAGATTCATCACTAAACCAGACATATCTCCGTTGGTATTCTGCTGCCCCAAGACGATGCTGGTTAGCCCAAAGAAATCGATTTTGGCGATGGTGGCGTGTAAGGACAGGTCCACGATAAGGTCGTTGTGCCCGAAGTCCAGCGTCATGAGGTCTATTCGTGAGTTTGATCAGACGCATGACGTCCTACAGGCAATGGCTGGGCAGTTGAAGAAGATGTTGTAAACCTGTCTCTGAGATGGCGAAGCCGAATAAAGCGATCAGCCGCTACTATTCCACTCCGGGTCGTCCACTGCGATGCCGGTCTTCAACTGAGCCAGAGGCTTGGAACCGGTGCCAAAGTCGACTGATGGTACTCTGATGCACATTTAGATGCCTGGCAACCTGACTTTGACTTTCGCCTGCATACAGTAGGCCAATATCAATGTTCCTAAAATTTATCGATGGAGGTGCCTGTGGCATAACGCAACTACCATTATTCATTTACCAACTCCTGCCGCAAAAAGAGGAAACAACATTAAAAGAAATTGACTTCACAACCGCAAATGGAGACTAGGACTTAAAACTTAACATCGAAACTGGAACTGAACAAGTGACAAATGACGTGGATTCTTAGAAAGATTGCATCAGACAAAGCTCGGAAGACCATTGGACGAAAAGGGACATGTGACCCGCTTTCGCGCCAAAGCATAATTAGCATATGTTACTATTTCATCAGAAATGTTAATAAGCCCGCACTCTTTTCTGAAACTCGCCTCATGAACAGATGTGAGAAGATTGTGTGACCAAAAGTTTCAATGGGCAAGGCAGAATGTCTGGATCCTAGGTGAGCTTGTTAGGCCTTAGATTAAACTGATAACCCGATGTATCAAGTGTCAAAAGAACGGTATCCAGTGTTTGTGATGTCAATTGAAATGTATTATTATTAATTAAAACCTCTGAAATGTGAAAATGCTCGACTGTGGATTCTAACGACGCAGAGCCATTCCCGGGCAAAATGACTCTCTAATATTCTCTTAGATGAAACTGCAATCTCTGATATTCTTAGAGATAATTATTAACTTTAAGAAGTGCATTATACTATTACATTCTATTCTAACCAACTGTGAGAAGTGATGATTCTAAAGCAATCTTGTGCATTTCACCAGAAAACACTGATAAAAGATGCTATCACTATCTACAGCTGAAATGACAGTTCGTGTACTAGAACAAGTGCCTTGTTCTAAAACAGACTTATCTATGCCTATTTCCGATCTAGAAAGCTGAAAGAGAAATCAAATCTTTCCTTTCTGCTTCATCTATTGAATTAATAGGGTTTGATGGAACTAATATTTATATTTATGTCAAATTTAATTAGATAAGGGCACACATGAATTGCTTTACATGAGAAAGTTGTGCTTCGCGGAACACCATCACGCGCAGTGAACTTAACTCATTACTCAACATAACTTAAAACACAACACCACTCAACACCACTCATCACCACACAACACAACACTCAACATCACAACAACAACAGATAATGGAAGAGAGTTATTAGACACAAGAAGAAGAAGAAGTTAATTGGGAAAACACAGAGAATTATTTATACACGCGATAAACACCACTGAGTGGAAGAAATGTTATAAATGTATGTCATTTATTTACATGCATCTTGACATATTCTCACTCTTGTCACTGTCTTACTGTACACGTTCACTGACCCCAGGTCAAATGAGAACCTACATACAGCAGGAACCAGTTGATACAAGGCGTACACAGTGTGATAAACTCTGACCACCCCAAATTAACCCAACACTAGATTAGAGAGAAAAAGAGGGGGAGGGGAACTAGTTCCTACTTCAGGAATTTAGATTTCTTCCGACCTACTTCTAGAATATTGTATTGGTAGGAATGTATATATTTATGTGAATATTCATCAGTGATCTTGGTGGCTACATACCAACAACCACCCAACACATCAGCAAACTAACCACCTAAATCAGACCTGAAAGAGGGAAGCCGAGAGAAAGAGATGAACCACAAGTGAGATGGAAGATGACTTGGCTATGAGCAGAGTATGGGGAGGCCTTCAGAGGAGCTATACGGGCAGACCTGAAGTGGATCCATCAGTCAATGGACCCTGGCTTACCTAATCTTCCAGTCACCAGGTTACCTTTCTAAATTGGTAGACACCACACCCAATTTCAGGAAACTGATAATTAATTGTTGATTCATTACCATCACACTTAATATGTACAACATCAAAATGTTTACTATGTTTCACACTTGTTGTCATCTCATATATTGATGCTTGATTGATTGTCTGGGACTATGGTCCAATGTGCAACTTTTCTAATATTTTGTGTAAATCACAATAGAGATGTATGTACTGACCAGAAGGCTCAGGCCAGTCAATAAATGATTAACATGAATTGACCTTCTGTTAATTTGTCAGTTCAAACCTATCTGTGAGTCAACAACTTCTTTGTACATCATGTTGTCAGAATCTAATGTGATTGATTATGTGTTTGATTGTTTAAAGATAAATTAACTCATAATGACTTACTGAATGGGGAAATAAAAAGACTCTAGATCTATCAACTGCTCAACATCCATGTTTTCTTCATCTAAATCAGGCTGAGAAACTTCTCCAGACTTTCCTCAGATTTGATAACCAATAAGGGGGCTCCAGAGCTAAAGAATCCTTGGAGAAGGGGCAGAATCCCAGTTAGTAATCATTATTCTCACCAGGGCCATAATCTATATCTCCTAGACATACTTAATAGAACGAGGCCTGCAGATAACTCAAGGTTCATATTCTGGGGTTATTGAAGATAGAAGAGGATGGGGCTCTACTTCTTTTGTTAGAGATGGGGCATGCACTACAGTGATCTCCCACTCCTTTCAAAATATATGACATATTGGGCTGGCTACGTCCTGGATGGTTCCCATATATTAACCTTTAAACAATTACATAAAAATACATGAACACAAGTTATCTTTGGATTTTGAACATTGTCATTTTCTAGAATGTTTAACAGATACCATGTGGGGTATTGATTGACAGCCACATGATATGAATGACATTTATAGATAAATAAGAGTAGGTGACTGATCTTTCCTCCTGGAGAAGGGGGCCATGTTCAAGCAGGTGTAGACTTCAGAAAGAGGTGCTCCAGGAGAAATATATAGTGTGTATCTACTCTACCAACACTACTTCTCTTCCAGAGAAGGTGTTCTTTTACTGTGGAGTCTGAACTTAACAGCATTTCATCAACCACCGGAAAATCTTATCCGTTGGGAAAACTCTGTCTAATTTCAGATTCTTTTCTTTACTAGGAATTAATTCTGGTTACTTCAGTGCCTGCTGCCTTTGGCTTTTCCAGCATTGACAGACAGACATAACATAGGGTGTTTTTAATATTGCACATGCTCTGTTGTATATTTGCAGATCAGGGACTGACAAGCTTACGCGGATCAGACTAACTGCAATTATATTTTTAGGCAGAACAAAGCAATAAATTATAGACATGGCGGAAACTGCAAAGTTTAGAGCCCAAATAACAGAAACGGGTAGAGAATGCGGGTTAGATGGCCTTGAGCTAGCTAACTATGTTTCAGATGCATTCGACAAAAGAGAAAGACTGCAAGCTGAATTGGCTCTCAAAGAAAAACAGCTTCAGGCTGAATTGGCTGAGAAAGAAAAACAGCTTCAGGCTGAATTGGCTGAGAGGGAAAAACAGTTTCAAGCAGAATTGGAGGAGAAAGAGAAACGATTTCAAGCAGAATTGGAGGAGAAAGAGAAACGAACTACAGGCTGAAATGGAAGATAAGGAGAGAGAGCGTCAACACCAACTGGAGTTGAGGAGAATGGAGATTGAAGTGGAGATCCGGAGAATAGAGAAAGGGAGTGGTCCTACACCCTCAACCTCATCAGGATCGCCAGTGACAGAACCACCTCCTCACGTCTCTCAACTTAATTCAGGAGCTATGTCATTTCCTCTGGACCCCTTTAATGAACAGACTGACCACATCGAAGGATTTTTATCACGCTTCGAGGCAATGGCCTGTCAGCTGTGGGCTTGAAGAAAGTAGATGGGCGACGAAGTTAGCGCAGGCCTTAAGATCCACGGCGTATGAAGTGTTCTCAAGACTCACTAGAGAGGAACAACAGAACTACACAACACTTAAGACGGCACTCTTGAGCCGATTCGAAGTGGACGCCGAATCCTTATAAACTCAGGTTCAAAGCCGCAAGGAAGGAACCGGGTGAGAGTTACGCGCAACTAGTCGAAAGACTGAAGTCATACATACAAGATGGACTTGCTTGGGAGGATTTGAGGAAAATTTTGAAGGACTCCGTGAAATGATCATCATTGATCAGATCAAGGGGGAAATGCAGAACGAAATGAAGGCATTCTTAACCCAAAACGGGGCTGACCGCTGGAAACTATAATCATCCTGGCAGAGAGATTTGAAAAATCTCAGAAGGAGAAGGGAGGAAAGGGGCGTTCGAACAACACCCCCTCTCAAAACAAAACTCCACAGCCAAAAAAGGGCGAAAACACTGTAGCCACCGGGAAAAAGGGGAAATTCCCAGAAAAACACTCAAACTCAGTCAAACAGCGCCGAAGGAGGACAAACCATTCTGTACCATTGCAAAATTAGAGGTCACACATTTCAGAATTGCAGGAAGAAGCCACCTCCACATACAGCGGCATGTTTGGCCAACCGAAAAGAGAGAAAAGTGAGCACTGGTGAAACGTCCAAACAGACACCTCATCAAGACACATCATCTCGTATTCCGGTTGTAGAACCATCTTGCTAAATGGATTTCAAAACGACCTGTTTATATGATACTGGATTATCATATGACTGTGTTGTTTCATCATCCTTAGTTCACCCCGAACAGGTGACAGAGGAAATAGTGGAATTACAGGGACCACTGAAGAGTTCAACAAATATGTCTCTTCAGTGGCAAAAGTGAACATAGCCTCGCGGTATGTCACCGGGACAATCAAGGCAGCAATCTTGGACGATCCGATATATCCTGTAATCCTCGGCCTGTAGATTTATCGTTCTAGGAGAACCTGTTCAACCTGTGGCGATGGCGACCATGACCACTCGATCCCAGGCGACAAAAACTCCAGAACAACTACGCCAATCCCTCGAACGGAGGAACTGAAGAGGGCACAAGAAGCCGACAGCACCTTGGAACCCTGCTTCAGAAAACTGCCAAAATCACATTTACCTCTACGTAAAGGTGATCTGTTCATGAAGTCAGCACTTCTTTACAGAAAAGCAGGACGAGCTGGACAAGAGTTTAATCAACCTTGTTGTACCAACTCAATACAGGACTCAGATCTTAGAGATGGGTCACAGTCTACCATTTCAGTGGGCACATGGGTATCAACGCTACTACACAGCGGATTACCACTCACTACTTTTCGGCCAGGAATGAATTCAGACTATACAACGGTTTGTAAAATCCTGCCCACAGTGTCAGAAAGTATCACCAAAAAAACCGGCCCACGGCAATGTGGGAGCCAATCCGGAATTTCCCTTTGAGAAAGTGGGCCGACTAACGGCCCCCTCTCAGCAACGAAAAGGCGAAACCGATTCAATTAAAAGCTTGTGGAAAAACAAACCCAAACCACCCCCTGGCCCAAAAGGGGAGT
>JACEFZ010027126.1:0-17284 GCA_014155875.1 Cepaea nemoralis | reverse complement strand
GGAAACTGCCCTTTCTTATTTTTAATCATGTGTTTTGGTTTTAATCCCAATTCTATCCTCTGTGTAGAATGGTCCTACAGTATTTTTGTTTCTTGTGGATAACTGCAGCCTCACACACTAGTTTGATTTGCAACACTAGTTTGATTTGCAGAGTCAATGCCAATGAGATAATCTGTGGAGACTCAAACCACAGGCCTCTGTGGTATTAGGCTGGCATGTCATCACTTTACAAACAATCTTTAACGGTACCAGTTAAAAAATATAAACATGCAAGGCAGGTCTAACAATGATTAGTATTTCATAATATTTTACACTGTCATATTGTCAACATAGGAGAAAATTATTGCAGATAGGTCACATATCGAGCGTGTGAAACATCAGATGGTGTGTTATGATGGAAATTACCATGTGTTCACATGCATCCATTGTGGACAAACATTTACTGCGCGAATTGGTCTGATCAGCCCTGACTTCATGGCTAAAACCTGGGGGTTCTCATTCGGGTTTGAATCCTCAGTACAGTGACAGATTTTTTTCCCACTGGGAGCTCCCTAACCTGCACAATTTCGAGGCAACTGTACTGGCCAGGCAGCCTTAATTCCTCAGACTCAAGCATCCCCCCCCCCAAATCCTACACAGCACGGTACTTTTGGCAGTAATGACGGGTTTGTTTTTGTAGCTGTATGTGGTCATCGATTTGTATTTCCTCATGCAACTTGTAAATATTTACAGACCGTATTGTGTCTCCCTTGCTAAACCTCAGTGTATCTCCAGAATATCTGGTACACTAGTAGCTTTCAGGCCTAGGTGTTAACAACTTTCTCCGTAATCCTGTATATTCATGTGGGTAACGCAGCTGCATGAGATTCGGTAGTGGATCGCGTCGCATTGGTTACTTACGAGGGTATGTGAGCTGGTCGCTCAGAAAGCAATGGCAAACTACTGAGCGTAACCTTGCCAAGGCATCAACAGCAGCTGAAAAATGCTGGTGTTGACTGCAATATCCTGTTAAGGATATGCGGGGGGAAAGTGGGGTTTAGTAGCTTTTAGAGTGGCAGTCATGAAGGACTTTACTCAAGGTAAACTAAACAAAAGTGATGTGTTCTAATCAAGCACATACATGGAGCTTCTTGAGATCAATATCTGTGTCAGGGTGCTGCAAAAGAGCTGAATCCTTGTAAAGAAGCCAGCTTGCTCCTAAAACTGGAATCTGAAAAATAACAAAATATTCAGTTATGCAGAAGTGCAATAAAACAACAATAATAGCAGATGCCAAAAAGAATGCTTTGAAAAGAAATTAAGCCTATCCCCACAACATAAGTTTTAAAAATAAATAACGAACCCTTTCACATGCCTTAGGCACATTGGGCAGGCACACCCTCAGGGCCCTGGGCAGATGGTGCTAGACCTATATTTGTATAGACCAAACTGCACTCAGTGGCTGATGTGGTCAGTATCGTGCTACCTGCCTTTACTTCTCAAGACATTTTCTGGTACCCAATTTAGGCTGGGTTGACCTGGTAGCCCAGATTAATTTTAACACCTGCCTCATAAATTTAAACCCATTGCCAGAGGCTGGTAGACAAATAGCTAACTACTATGCTACTGTAGCTTCCTTCCCTCAGTTGACTGGTTCACAACCTGTTTTTATGTTGTTTTGAAACAGTCATAAAGTATCCGACCTTATACTGAGTTTGAACAAGGAAAATACAAATAAAGGAACCTGTCACACTGCCTCAAATTTATATTACCTAGTAAATGGGAAGCTCTTAGTATTTCACATCGCTATGGTAATTAATATCTGATGTTTGCAAATGTTTCTCACCTGTGTATTAACAAGGCTCACAGGGGAACCAAAGCATTATAACCCTATGCATGTCAATATGATACAAAGTATGGTGGTGAAGCATAAGTGATTACGGCTTAGCTTTGAAATCTGCATCTTTAGAGCTCTGTATGTTTTATTCATATTTACGTTACTGGGTCGCTAGATGTCTTTTGTAAATATTCAAGGCAGAAAGCAATTTAAATGAGTTTTCCTTCTTATAGATGAAATGCAATTTGCAGCTTACGAGTTACATTTGATTGATTGATTGATTGATTTAAGAACCGACATCACAGCATTCAGGGCATTCCCATAAGCGCTCCGTCCCCATAATCAGAAGCCAGCGAAGAGTTCCAACCCCAATAGTACCAGTAGCAATCTGATACGAGTTTCATTTGTGCCAATCTATCAAATCTTTAAACAAATTCCTGTTATACTTGACCAGTGCTTTCATTAGTGCTTTTGTAATGTTATCTCCAATCTTTGGCTAGTCATTCAATCATAAAGGTACACACATAGATACCAACACTTATATTTTGGCTGAACAGCGAGCAAATGACTCAACAACACAAAAGGTGCTGAAAAATACCTTCCTCTCTTTCTTCTGCCACTTCACAGCACTGTTGTCTGCAACTGACGCAAAATCTTGCTCCACTTCAAAATGTTTTGTAAATGGGTCTGAAGACAAACATTCAAAGTTAAATACATTCACACATAATCATATTTAATTATAACGTCAAACTATGTTGATAAACTATCTATTTGTCAAAGCTTATGGGTTTATCCTAATTTATGATGTAAGGATTGTCTGAATTATTTAAAACAGCTGTTTATTATGATTTCATCAGCGTTTTGGCTTAGATGTCATTGAAACCCTTTAGCTTCGAAAAGCAATGGCAAACTACTGAATGTAAAACTGCTTAGTAAATCACAAACAGTCAATAACTACTGGAGTTGGCTGCAATGTCCCGTTAAAAAACACATAACTAACTTAAACTTACAACTTCAGTGTCACATAGATTAACAAAAGTTGCTACATGTTAGTTCAAATGCGAATTCTAAACATTAGTAGCAATTAAACAAATAACATCAATATTTTCACAGTGAAAGTGGTTAAATAGCGAAGATCGCTAACATGCAATATTTAAAGATGAACACAATCTGTTTTTACAAATATTTTGGCATCCTTAAAACAGATGAATAAAAAATGGAGAAACACGTGTATATGATTCATATAAGAATGAAGCTAAGGCATGCATAGTATATTTATAGGATGAAATAATGCAGAATATTGATTCTTGTTGGGTTAAGAACACCCAAACTATGAATACGGTAATTTTTCAAATAAGATAAATGGTATGGTCACCAAAGCAAGTTGTGAAATAAATGTCTACTGCACTTAGATGGTTGAGGGTATTGAAAAAGATATCCTTCTAGATGTTCACGAAAATTATCCACTAACTTAATGCCAGTTTTATCAATATATGTCATGTTACATCTTTTCACATGATGGTATAAATTAGGTTAACGGATTCATATGTGTATAATTCAAAAGTTGAAACACTTCCTTTGGGAAGCTAGCTAAAAGGGTCTGAATAACAAACCAACATGTTTTGCAGGTAATGCAGGAGCATCCTGTAGTACCTAAAAGTGGTGTGTGAATCAGGAGTCTGATTCTAATAAGGATGCCAAGGTTCTGGTCTTGCCTATAAGCCCCTATAGGGTTCTCATGAAAGAGATGCTGGATGTCCAGAATGTTTTAGAGAAATTTGGAAACAGCAAAGTGGAGGATGTTGAGATTGTATTGGAGAAATTTGGAAACAGCAAAGTGGAGGATGTTGAGATTGTATTGGAGAAATTTGGAAACAACTAAGTTGTTGAGATGAAAGGTCAGAATCAACTTTGTTCTATTCGGGGTTAGATGGGATTTACTTTGAAGTACATCTGTCTAGGTGATGGACAGTCCTTCCTTGAGAATTGGTTGAAGGTACAGATGGACACAAAAACAACCCAGCACTTTATGCTCATATAGTCAAAGTTATCAGTGCATAACATACACAGATGAAGAAGTTATTGCATCTTTGCAAGAGTGGGTGGGAGACCCATATAGAGAAGATTATGAAAATTTGTAGGTATAAAGTAGTATACCACTTTGGTTAGCGCAGGATAGTTAATGCTGAATGATTTCCAAGAAATTCACCTCTTTAAGTAGTGATGCATACAAATTAAGAACTCGCAATATGAGCAAAGATCAACCATACTTGAAGGACAAGACAAAGACAGACAAGCAAATGAAAGGCTTTTATGCAAGTGGGAAGATAACATCATGAGACAAACAGCTTTAGTGCTGAGTGTGTCACCAGAGAAAGAGACAGAAAGTGTTGGAGGCCCAATATATTGTGGAGTTGGTTGGTGGGTGGTTGTGAATATTTGGGCAGATTGTGAGCTTTATCCCTTAAGTTCAATGTGCTGGCATTCAGGTCTTCTAAACCCTGAAAGAGGCTGACATCTCTGTGAGAGAGGCTGGTGCAGAGACTGTTCTCCCAACCCTGAAAGAGGCTGACATCTCTGTGAGTGAGGCTAGTGCAGAGACTTTTCTCCCAACCCTGAAAGAGGCTGACATCTCTGTGAGTGAGGCTAGTGCAGAGACTTTTCTCCCAACCCTGAAAGAGGCTGACATCTCTGTGAGTGAGGCTAGTGCAGAGACTTTTCTCCCAACCCTGAAAGAGGCTGACATCTCTGTGAGTGAGGCTGGTGCAGAGACTTTTCTCCCAACCCTGAAAGAGGTTGACATCTCTGTGAGTGAGGCTAGTGCAGAAACTTTTTTCCCAACCCTGAAAGAGGCTGAAATCTCTGTGAGTGAGGCTCTTGCAGAGACTTTTTTCCCAACCCTGAAAGAGGCTGAAATCTCTGTGAGAGAGGCTGGTGTAGAGACTGTTCTCCCAACCCTGAAAGAGGCTGACATCTCTGTGAGTGAGGCTGGTGCAGAGACTGTTCTCCCAACCCTGAAAGAGGCTGACATCTCTGTGAGTGAGGCTGGTGCAGAGACTGTTCTCCCAACCCTGAAAGAGGCTGACATCTCTGTGAATGAGGCTGGTGCAGAGACTTTTCTCCCAACCAGGTACCACAAAGTATCATCAAGGACAGTTTTACAGAACCCCCCTTCACCTCTCTCCACTTGGAAACTACAATGGAGTGTACAAGACTAGATCTTCACATTTGTGGAACGGCATATTAGGATGTGACCTGGTCATGATTCAACACAGCACACAAGGGACTGACTGGAATTTGACCCGGATGGGTATATCAACAGGTTTTAGGTATTCCATTACCCAGACTCCAACCTAATGCCCAGGGGATTTGCATTATGAAGGCAGCACCTGATCAGGCTTAATTTTTTTTAACGTTCGCTCGGCTTTGAACTCAAGCGTACTCTATACAAGTGCTACTACTTCTAGTAGCACTGGACTGGATTCTTGTGTATGCATTAGCTTTCCCTATTACCAGTGTCCCTCGCCATCAGACAAAACTCTTCATTTTGTGAGGCTGTGTTGCAGAACATTTCTTCACTTTCTTCAGAGGTAATCTGATTGATTGAAAAAGAGGTTGTGTGATTCTATAGAATATGGTACAGGGGTGTCAAGAATTTGAGAAAATTATGCATTTATGAATTAGCAAGTTTTACACCTATAATGACATAAAAATGCCTCACCAGATGCTTTTAGGCACAGTTCATTATTTTCTTCATCTTCACTCTCCTCTTCTTCATCTTCTACTCCTTCTGTTTCTGCAATAATTTCTTCTGAAAATGAAACAAAATGCTATTATTTACAACAGTGTGATTTTGCTAAGAAATAAATAAACATAATAATTTTTTTTAAAATAAAACCAAACTCTAGTTAGTTTTCACGCTATTGAAGCATCATTATTTAGCAGGTCCTTTGTAGAACATCGCTCTCATCACAGTATGTATGCCTGAAAGATCTGATCTTTCATCAGTTCCCCTGCCTCATGTATTTTCATGCCATAGTTTCTTCAATGTCATGTGTCCACGTTAATGAATGAATGAATAAATGAATGAATGAATTAATTAATTAAGATACTATGAAAGAAGTTAACTGACAAACAGAACTGGTTACTCCTCACGTCAGAGGTAGACAGTCTGCATTCTTTGGGCACATCATGAGAAGGGGAAAGCTGGAGTATGCCGTGGCAACAGAAAAGTTGAAGGGGGGAAGAGGCAGGGGAAGACCGAAGGAGAAAATGTTGGATGTCACGGAATGGAGTTTCTATGTTTAAAGACCACGGACGCAGGTTCGATAAACGGGCTTGTTGCTTATCAAGGTGGAGGAAAAATTCGCCACATATCCCTCCCTGGTTTCAGGCTTTTAAAATGTGATGGTACTATGTCAGGAAACTGCTCTGGGTCAATTTTTTTATTATTTTTTAAGGCTATTAGCATTTGCTAATGGTCACACATTGTTCAAGGCATGCGTTTTTTTTTGTTTTATTACACCTAACAGTAAATAAATCTTTGCCATTAAGAAGTTGATTGTTTGTCCCCAGAATTCAGAGGTCAGTGTCTTAAACAAGCAGCTTTCCTCACGAAAATAACACCTTCTTCGGGTGCCTTGTATGAAGCGGACATTGGTAGTTATGACTTTCCATATCTCCTTTAGATGTCTATATTAGAGTAGACACTGGCAGTTATGACTTTGCATAATATCTCCTTTAGATGTCTATATTAGAGTAGACACTGGCCATCATGACTCTCTAAAGTAACATCATCTTCAAATTTCTCATCTAGAGCAGATATCAGCAATCATGACTCTTCATAATACTGTCTTCAGGTGTCTTGTATGGAGCAGACATCATGACTCTTCATAATACTGTCTTCAGGTGCCTTGTATGGAGCAGACATCATGACTCTTCATAATACTGTCTTCAGGTGCCTTGTATGGAGCAGACATTATGACTCTTCATAATACTGTCTTCAGGTGCCTTGTATGGAGCAGACATCATGACTCTTCATAATACTGTCTTCAGGTGTCTTGTATGGAGCAGACATCATGACTCTTCATAATACTGTCTTCAGGTGTCTTGTATGGAGCAGACATCATGACTCTTCATAATACTGTCTTCAGGTGCCTTGTATGGAGCAGACATTATGACTCTTCATAATTTTGTCTTCAGATGCCTTGTATGGAGCAGACATTGATTATCAGCAAAGTATACCACTATTCAAACTGAAATACTTCAGCCATATTAAAGTTAAAGTGACTTGGAAAGAGCAGTGATGGAAGGCTTGGTCCCTGGTAGAAGAGGCAGGAGTTTATTGGCATGAAGATGAACACAGGACATTGCAGACACCTCTAGCATTAGGGTGAATGGGGCAGGAGAAATGGCCAAGGATCAAGAGGCTTTTTACATGCTGTAATGAAAGTAAAGTTCTGCAAAGGATCTGCTATATAATTATGACCATTAATCAAGAATCAATAATAACATGCAAAACTATACATACCGGATGACATTTCACAGCAGAAATAAATAAATGTATGCTGATCATAATCATGTTAAACCTGTGTCATGTGCCAACTTGTCATTAAATCTTACAAATATGTACACAAATATTCAAAACTAAGGAAGTAACATTTACCTGACTCTAATGGCTCCTCACTGTCTTTTGTAGTCACTTCTAATTCTGTTGTTTGCTCTGGCAACTTCTGTGACTCATCTTCAGTGTCATGGGCTTCTGACTCTTCATCTACATCACTATTGTCTGAATCATCATGTTCTTCTTCTCCCTCTTCTTCTTCTTCTTCCTCCTCACTATCACCTCCAGAACCGCTTCTAATGTCTTCATCTTCATTTACATCGGGTTCAGTTCTCTCATCCTGCACACTGTCATCGGAGTGGTCATCATCACTTTCTTCTACATCTGACGCCTCTTCTTTAGCTCCAATTTCAGTCATAAGCTGCTTGATAATAGGAATGTCCTCGTCACTTTCATCTGATGAACTTTCAACATTTGGCTGAAAGAAAATAAAAACAAATTACATTAAATAAAAATTATTGTTGTAATAAAGCAACTATAATACTGGAAACCACCTGGATTACATATAAATTATAAAAGATCAAAATGCAAATTAACTAATCTACATCTTAGGTAACCCCATGTAAAAAGTGCAAGGAAACAATCTGTTTACATGTTAACTAATGTGATGTGCTAAAACTTAAATTTTAATCAAAGAATAATCTACACACATCAGTAATATATGCAGCACCAAGCCATAGTAGTTAGTTTGTTTGCCTTTGAAGACAGTGGTCCAGGATCGATCTTCAGTGGTGGCAGGATTCTTGTATCTGACCAGTTCAGAATTAAAGAGCAGAATATACCAAGCACAAGCTGAATTTCAGATTACATGTCAGAACGAGAATACTGAAATGCTATCTCAAACCTTTTCTGTTAAATGGCAATGAATCATAACATTTGAATGAGCAAATTTGGAACTGACATCACAGCATTCGGGGCATTCCCATAAGCGCTCCGTCCCCATCCTCAGCAGCCAGCGAACACTAATAGTTCCAGTAGCAATCTGATTATATGACCGTCTCGCCTTTCCTCTGAGCATCAAGCATTGGCCAGATCCCCTCGTCACACCTCGCTGCCTCATTCTTACCAGACTATGGTGATCCATTTGCTCCTCCGAGGTGTACACGTGCTCCCACAAGGCCGCAACCACGTCTGCCTTGTCATGCATCAATACTCCACCAAGTTTTGCTGAGCCAGCCAATCTGTCCGCCTGTTCATTACCCAGCACACCAGCATGCCCTGGAGAAAAGATCCAGCTGATGCTTGCTACCCGTGACCTCCGAAACGAAGCAAGCCACTCTGTGCGAAGCCTGCCTGTCCTCACCCTCGTCAGCATGCTTTCTGAGTCAGTTACAATCATGATGTGTGTATGTATTGTGTTCTCCATCCAGTGGAAAGATGCACTGACCACCTCCACCTCCATTCTTAAGCTAGATGTTGTGGTATCATACGCCAGGCTCTCTTGCACCAAACATCGACCATTAGCTTTGGCTAAGAATTCCCAGGCACTTCTCCTGCCCCTCAACACCGAACCATCAGTGTAGATAATCACATCACCCGAGCGAGCATTATCCTGAATTAGTTGCTGGATTTCCACTTCCGAGGCCCCTGCTGGCCACTCTCTGCACTCCCGGCTCAATGTGATTATAACTCTGCACAAGTCTGACTGCTCCGCTGGCACTTTGACCCACTCCTCTCCACGCCTAATGTTCTCCAAGATGCACACCTGTCTGATCATATCCTCCGCCTGAGCCATCCATGATTTCCCTCTTATCAATCGCTGACCCTTAACTGCGTCCAACGCCTCATGCAACGGGTGATCTGTGTCATGCAAGCTACTCTGAGGTATGCCTTCGCCTGCATCACCTTGTAGCCTATCAGCAACAGTCGGCATACCAAGGATGCAACGCATACACACTACTGGGGTGACTCTGGTGCATCCCAGAATGACCCGCATAGCTTCGTTCTGTATGCGCTCTAATTTCACCAGCTGACTCTTTGAGACAGTGAGCAGTCCTAGTCCATAATCAATCACTGAGAGGATCAAGTGCTAGTATAGTGTGAAGAGCATTCTCTGCTCTGTGTCCATTGCAGCCATTGTTTTAAGTGCACTGAGTCCCTTTTGAGATCTTGTCACAACCGTCTCCACATGGTCCTTGAAGGATAGGCTCCTGTCAAATGTGATCCCCAGATACTTCAGTTTGTTCTCTCTGCTGACATTTCTACCATCTATCGCGAGGCTTGGGACATCAGCTCTCACAATCCTGTCGTCCAGAGAGCACCACAAAACAGCCGCCTTTTCCGGGTGGATAACAGTACTCATTTCTGTGCACCAGTCAATCACTTTATCTACTGTCGCCTGTAACTCCTGGGCTGTTTGCTCCCTATCTCTCCCCTGCCTATATGCAAGAATATCATCTGCAAATGTTAGTATCCTACCAACCCCTGGTGCTTCTAGGTTTGCAATCTTGCTCATATACACGTTAAAGAGCACCGGTGAGATTGCAGATCCTTGTGGCAGTCCCGGGGTTAAAATATGTGGCTATGAGGTACATGCACCCAGATGGAGAGCAACCCGATGAGAATGCAGGACGGCTGCTATCCAGTTCACCAACCAGGGATTGACCCCCTTCTCCATCAGTGCGGTCATCAAAATATCATAGCGAACTCTATTGTACGCGTCCTCGAGATCAAGCGCTGCCACCATCGTTTCCTGTCTACCCTGGAAACCCTCATAAAAGTTAAAGGCAAAAGTGGCTTTTCCTGGCCTGTAGCTCCCCAGGAAGAGCATAGAAGTAACCGAATTGTGGTTTCTGAAATGAATGTTGCAAATACCTCGGACTGCCAGAGTATCGAACAAGTGTCTGGAAAAGGTTAATGAAAGTAGAACATTATATCCAACTAACAGAATGAAACAAACAATGTTCTTTGGACATGCTGATGTGAAGAGGTGCTGGAAAACACCATGATGACCGGAAGCTTAGTGGCAGAAGAGGCAGGGGGATACAGAGAAATTATGCTGGATGATCTAAGACAGAGGTTTCCAAACCATGGCCCACGGGCCACTTGTGGCCCGCCAGCTGTCAGAAAGTGATCCGTGAGGCCTCGTTATTTAATATAATATATTTTAATAATTTAAAAAATGCACTCGGAGCGCCCCGTTACTCTGCTTGTAGTTGTTATGCTAAGATATTATTGAATGCGCCTGTTCAGTTCGCAGCGAAACGTTATGAAGTTCCCATATCCCAGCCTTGACCAATCAGAGTGTGCATGGCGCCCTGTTGTCGTTTCTTACAACTGTTTAGCAAAGTCGGTAGTATTGTGTTGAAATTGTGTTGATTTTTTCAAATAAAAATTTACCGTTAAAGCCTATAAACATGAGTGTGGAAAATCTAAAATCAAACAATGGTAAAAATCAAAAATGTGAAGACGTTGCTTGTCATGATTTCAATGAAGATTTTTTTTTTTTTTGCATATCCTTTACAGGACATCGCTGTCAACACCAGCATCTTTCAGCTGTATGTTGATTTCTTGGCAAGATTATGCTCAGTAGTTTGCCATTGCTTTCTGAGCAGCCGGCTCACATACCCCGTAAGTTACAGATGCGATTCGAACCACTGCTGATTCTCACCGTCATCACGTTACCGTGAGTATACGAGATTACGGAGAAAAGTCGCTAACCTCTAAGCCAGGAAGCCGGCCAATGAAGATTGGGCGGAGAAATTTATGTTTATGTCTAACCGTAGTGGTAAACAGTTTGCTTAATCTGCGGATTTTGTGTTTCTGTTACCAAAAAAATTTAATCTGGAACGACACTACACGACCGCATATGCAGACATAAATGCTCAATATCCGATCAATTCAGATTTATGAAACGATTTCATAGCTAAAAAAGAAAGTTCTCTGACCAGGCAGCAGTCATTTTTCACCAAGGCTAACGAACAGAGCATGAGTGCTGTTGTTGCGTTGTACGAAGTCACTCTTCTGTTGGCTTGCAAAAAGAAGCTGTTCACTGATGCAGAAGAAATAATCAAACCTTCCCTTAAAATTGCTGCTAGAATGCCTGGCAATTAAAAGTGTGAAACAAAATTTGATCAGATTCCTTTGTCTAATAACACTATGACCAGGCGAGTTGAAGCCAACGATGTTCATCGTCAAGTAGCAACACAAATCAAAAATTGTAATTTTGTTTTTTTAATAGCAATGGATGAATCCACTGACATTTCTGACACAGCTCAGGTTTTGTTCGAGCACTAAATGATAATTTTGAAGTCTTTGAAGAACTTCTATGACTTGAATCGATGCATGCAACTATCAAAGGAACTGATCTGTCTGAAACTCTAAAGTTGTGTGTAGAGAAACACAACATAGAATGGACCAAATTGGATAGTTTATGCACCGACGCTGCTCTGGCTTTGACTGATAAAAAGTCTTGATGTCTAGCATTATTGGAACAGTTTCTCGGCCGCACTATATTAAAATATCATTGTATCATTCACCAAGAAGCTCTGTGTGGAAAGACATTAAATCTGAAACATGTCATGGATGTTGTTCTGAGATGTGTGAACAAAATTCGAAGTAAGACGCTGAACAGGCGTGAGTTCAGACAGTTTCTATCAGACCTGAACAAGGAATACGGTGAGCTACTGTTACACTGTAATGTCAGATGGCTATCTAAAGGGAAAGTTCTGTCTCGTTTCTGGGCACTGAAAAATAGTGTCTATCTGTTTCTGACTGAAATAAATTAATTGTCTACAGAACGGGAATGTCTGCTGAATGATAACTGGCTTAATGACCTGGCATTTTTGGTGGACATCACGTCTCATTTAAACTCTTTAAATGCAAGGATCCAGGGAAAAAGCAAACTATTCACAAATTTGTGCGATTTCTTCATTTAAAATGCGACTACGACCGTTTATCGGACAGCTGACTGAAGGGACTTTAGAGGCGTTTCCAACTCTGAAGATGCTTCTGGTGGAAAATAAATTTGACTCGTTACAGTTCAAACTAAAAGTTGAAAGTCTTCTGGATATCTTTCAGTCAAGATTTCAAGAGTTCACAATAGAGGAGGATAATGTTGCCTTCTTCATAAATCCGTTCGTATTTCCTGATGCCAAGCTCTGTCAATTACAGAAAAACCTTCAGCACGAAGTAATTGATTTGAAATGCAATTCTGCACTGAGATGTAAATTTCTGGAACTGCCTGCTTCACCTTCAGCTGATCATATGATTTCATTCTGGCGACTATCGCCTGTCGAACAATTTGAACACTTGCGTTCATTCGCCCAGAGATACATTTGTCATTTTGGTTCGACTTACAGATGCGAGCAGTCATTTTCCGCAATGACCATTATAAAAAACAAACAATGTTCCATGCTCACTGACAGTAACCTAGCTGCACTTATGTCTTTGCGCACGATAGATTTGTGCCCAGACATTGATAGAATAACAATAAGATAAGAACGGTTACAGATAAGAACAGTTGATAAGAACAGTTACAACTGTAAATTAATTACATTAATAGCGATTTTCCAAACTGATTAAAAATGTATTGTTAAATGAACTTTTGATTTTAACCCCAAAAAATGACCGCAGCGTAGTACTGACACTGACTGCCTTTAAAGTTTTAGAATTTTGTTAACAAAAGTTAAGAAAGGTAAGAATAATATTGCACGACTTTTATAATTATACTAGCTGACCCGGCCCGGCTTCGCCCAGTCCCTGGTGGGGAGCATCTCATTTAATTCATATAAGTAGTCATATAAGTTCTCGTTCCCATTACCGACTGTCTGTCTGTCTGTCTTTCTGTCTGTCTGTCTGTCTGTCTGACCCGGCCCGGGATCGCCCAACTCCTGGTGTGGAGCATCTCATTTAATTCATATAAGTAGTCATATAAGCTCCCGTTCCCGACTATCTATCTGTCTGTCTATATGTCTGTCTGTTCCGGCCCGGCTTCGCCCAGCCCCTGATGGCGAGCATCTCATTTAATTCATATAAGTAGTCATATAAGTTCCCGTTCCCGTCTGTCTGTCTGTCCCTCTCTCTCTGTCTGTCTAATCATTTATTGGTTGCAGTTAGAACAACCTTAGATAAACGAAGACCAACTTACAAAAAGCATTAGAAAGAGCACTTGAAAGATCTTTACATCTTCCCCAACAATTAACTTGGGTAAATGGAGCGGCGGCAGCAGCATCAGCAGAAGAAGGAAAAGGAGGAGTAGGAGCTGGGAGGAGGAAGAGGGAGGTGGAGGAGGGAGGAGTAGGAGGGAGGAAGAGATAGGCGGAGAGAGGAGGAGAGAAGAGGAGGGAGGAGGAAGGAGGAGGAGGAGTAGGGAGGAATAGGAGGGAGGAGGAGGGATTAGGAGAAGGAGAGAGGAGGTAGGAGAAGGGAGGAGAAGGGAGGAGGAGGGAGGAGGAGGGAGGAGGAAGGAGGAGGAGGGAGGAGGAGGAGTAGGGAGGAATAGGAGGGAGGAGGAGGGATTAGGAGGAGGAGAGAGGAGGAGGAGGTAGGAGAAGGGAAGAGGAGGGAGGAGGAAGGAGGAGGAAGGATGAGGAGGCAGGAGGAGGAGGCAGGAGGAACGAGGAGGAGGGTAGGAGGAGGAAGAGGGAGGGGAAGGAGGAGGGAGGAGGAGGGAGATGGAGGAGGGAGGAGGAGGAGGGAGGAGGTGGAGGGAGGAGGCGGAGGGAGGAGGAAGAGGAGAAGGATGAGGGAGGAGAAGGAGAGGAAGGAGGAGGAGGGAGGAGGAGGAAGAGGGAGGAGGAGAGAGGAGGAGGGGGAGGAGGAGGAGGAGGGATGAGGGGGAGGATGTAGGAGGAGGAGGAGGGAGAGGGAGTAGGAGGAGAGAGGAGGAGAAGGGAGGAGGAAGGAAGAGGAGTGAGGAGGAAGAGGGAGAAGGAGGAGGGAGAAGGATGAGGGAGAAGGAGGGAGGGAGGAGAGGAGAAGGAGAAGGAGGAGAAGGAGGAGGAGGGAGGATGAGTAAGAGGGAGGAGGAGGAGGGATGTGGAGGGAGGAGGAGGAGAGGGAGGAGGAGGGGGAGGAAGAGGGAGGAGGAGGTAGTGGGAGGAGGAGGGAGGAGGTAGAGGGAGGATGAGGAGGGAGGAGGAGAAGGGAGGAGGAGAAGGGAGGAGGAGGGATGAGGAGGATGGAGGAGGAGAGGGAGGAGGAGGGGGAGGAAGAGGGAGGAGAAGGGGGAGGAGGGAGGAGGAGGGATGAGGAGGAGGATGTAGAATTAGGAGGGAGGAGGAGGGAGTGGGAGGAGGAGGAGAAAGAGGGAGAGGGAGAAGGGGGAGGGGAAGAGGAAGAGGAAAGGAGGAGGAGGGGAGAGGAGGAGGAGGATTTTAACGCATATGCCTGTAGACAACTGCAGCGAAAAGGTGGGTCTATCTATCTATCTGACCCGGCGTGGCCTTTGCCCAGCTCCTGGCGGGTAGCGTCTCATTAAATTCATACAACAAAAAAAGTAACTTAAAAGAATGTCCTTCCACACACCATCCATTATTTTTAATGAAAGCTCTTTCTAATCACCTGCATGACTACAGTAACTTCTTAAGCATAAAAAGATGAGTTACAATGTTATGCATTGTGCATTATTTTTATGAAAACTTTGAAAATGCCTTAAAGATTGTATCATTATTTATTATAACTCATATGCCGGTACATAACTATAGACACAGAGTTTATAAATCTTTGAAAACGATGCAACAATATGACTATAAGTTATACAGAAAAGTTATTAAAAGTTATGCCCCTTGAAATAACTTTTACAGAGCTAAGTCCCCTTGCTGTATAGAAATTATAATGAAAAATTGAAAATTAAATAATATTCAGTAAGCAGCCGATTTCACACTAAAAAAATATCACAGTTGGCTGCGCTGGAATGAAAGGAAGACGTGTAGAAAATTTCATCTCAATCGGATGGGCCGTTCGCGAACGCATAAAGGACATACGGACGGAGATTGCCTTTTATATATAAGACTAGATGACCCGGCCCGGCTTCGCCCAGACCCTGGTGGGGAGCATCTCATTTAATTCATATAAGTAGTCATATAAGTTCTTGTTCCCGGTTACCGACAATCTGTCTGTCTGTCTGTCTGACCCGGCCCGGCTTCGCCCAGACCCTGATGGGGAGCATCTCATTTAATTCATATAAGTAGTCATATAAGTTCCGTTCCCGACTATCTATCTGTCTGTCTGACCCGGCATCGCCCAACTCCTGGTGGGGAGCATCTCATTTAATTCATATAAGTAGTCATATAAGTTCCCGTTCCCGACTGTCTGTCTGTCTGTCTATCTATCTGTCTGACCCGGCCCAGCCCATGGTGGAGAGCATCTCATTTAAATCATATAAGTAGTCATATAAGATCCCGTTCCCGACTATCTGTCTGTCTGTCTTGGGTAAATGGAGGAGGGAGGAGGAAGAGGGAGGTGGAGGAGGGAAGAGGAGGGAGGAGGAGACAGGAGGAATAGGGAGGAATAGGAGGGACTAGGAAGAGGAGGGAGGAGTAGGGTGGAGGAGGAGGGGAGGAGGAAGAGGGAGAAGGAGGAAGAGGGAGAAGGAGGAGGAAGGAGAGGGAGGAGGAGGGAGAGGGAGGAGGAGGGAGGAGGAGGAGAGAGTAGGAGGAGGGAGGAGGCGGAGGGAGCAGAAAGAGGGAGGAAGAGGGAGGAGGAAGAGGGAGAAGGAGGAGGGAGGAGAAGGGGGAAGGGGGAAGGAGGGGGAAAAGGGGAGGAGGAGGGGGGAAAGGAGAACGCAGGAGGAGGAGGGAGGAGGGGGAGGAGAGGGATGAGGAGAGAGGGGAGGAGGGAGGAGGGGGGAGGGAGAAGGAAAGGGAGGAAGAGGGAGGGGGAAGAGGGAGAAGGAGGAGGGGGAGAAGGAAGAAGAGGATGGGGGGGGAGGAGGAGGAAGAGGGAGGGGGAAGTAAAGGGAGGAGGTAGAGGAGGAGGGGGGAGGGAGGAGAGAGGAGGGGAGGGAGGAGAGAGGGGGATGAGGAAGAAGAGGGGGGGAGGAATGTGAAGGGAGGAGGGGGAGGAGGTGAATGGAGGAGGAGGGATGAGGAGGGAGGGAAGGAGGAGGAGGAGGGAGGAAAGAAGGAGGGGGGAGGAGGGGGATGGGGGGAGGAGGGGGGGGGGTTGGGGAGGGGGAGGGCAAAGGAAAAAGGAAGAGGGGGGCGAGGGGTAGGAGGAGGGGGAGGGGGGAGGAGGGGGAGGAGGGAGGAGGAAGAGAGTGGGGGAGGGAGGAGGAAGGGGAAGAGAAGGCGGAGAGAGGAGGAGGAGGGAGGAGGAGGAGTAGGGAGGAATAGGAGGGAGGAGGAGGGATTAAAAAAAGGGGGGGGAAAAGGGGGAAAGGAGTAGGGAGGAGGAGGGAGGAGGAGGAAGATGGATGAGGAGGGAGGAGGAGGGGGGAGGAGGGTGAAGGAGGAGGAGGGGGGGAGGAGGGAATAAGGAGGAGGAGGAAGAGGGAGGGGGGGGAGGAGGAGGGGGGGGGAGAAGGAGGAGGGGGAGGAGGGAGAAGGAGGAGGAGGAGAACGCAGGGGGGGGGGAGGAGGAGGGAGAGGAGGAGGGAGAGGGAGGAGGAGGGAGGAGAAGGAGAGGGGGAAAAGGGAAAGAGAGGAGAAGGAAAGGGGAAAAGGGAAGAGAGGAGGAGGAGGGGGAGAACGCAGGTGGGGAGGAGGTAGAAGGAGGAGGGAGAAGGAGGAGGGGAGGAATGAGGGGAGGGAGGAGGAGGAAGAGGGGTGGGGAGGAAGGAGGAGGAGGGAGGGGGGAGAGGGGGAGGTAGAGGGAGGAAAAAGGGAGGAGGAGGAGGGAGAGAGGAGGAAAAGGGGAGTAGGAGGGATGAGGGGGGAGGAGGAGAGGGAGGAGGGGGGAGAAGG
>JACEFZ010027125.1:0-17217 GCA_014155875.1 Cepaea nemoralis | reverse complement strand
CGATAGGATGATGTCGGGAGGATAATGGACTCCTCTATCTCACTGAGAGAACCTGAACTCATCTACACTATAGCTTGTGCAGGGTAATGCCGGTACATTGGGGCGACAGCTCAGTCGAGAGTGGCGGCCGGAGGGGGTGGTATCTTCTTTCTTATTCTTGCTGGCAATAGGGAACGAAACTTCTTTACATACATAAATGTACCCACACCACACCACAAGATCTTGGTTGCGAGAAAGGCATGGTTTGCAAGTGAGAGGAAAGCCTGGTAATGAATGTGCCCAATAATAATAAAGGCTCGGTATGAGAGTGGAAAGTGTGTCTTGTAAACAAAACGTTCCTAGGGTGGACAACCTGACATCCACCAGCTGGAGGTCTACTCAAGCCCGGACGTAGCCAATCCAGGGGCTACCTGACATGTCCGACGCATTCAAGCAATGGTGTTGGTAAGCCGAAATGCATAACTAATATGTGGTGCTTGAGTCAGCTTGATCCCTCACTCGAATGTTTGTCCTTTCCAGGGTCCTTTTTTGGTGGACGTGACTAAATCGGACAGTATCCAAACAGCTTCTGTGCTAGAGCCAAATACGTCTGATGAAGCCAGGTCAATGTATTAGCCATATCACACATGGTGTGCCTAACTCTGAGAGAGAGGCAAGGACATATCTTGAGGAAATGACATAGGCCCGAGAACAGTTGAATTCTGGGCTAAGTCTACGCATGATTATCCTGCAGACCATGAGAAAATGACAATTTGCAGTAATGGTGCATCTCGGGTCCTTTCATTGACATAGGCCCGAGAGCAGGCCAATTCTAAGTCGAGTCTACGCAGGATTATCAGGCATACCCATATTGTACCGGACATTGAAAGACGCCTATCTAGGTTAAGTCCATGAACAATTCCTCAACAACCAGTGGATTTGATTCTACAGAAGCCTGTTGAACTTACACCCAAGTACCGGGAAGGAAGGAGATTCTGGCACACGGGGTGAGATGTATATGGACAGATCGGACAGTGTATGAAGCTGGGTCTGTGACTATGGCAACCTGAGGCTCTGTGCCTGAACTTTATCTGTGTTGTGTCTGTTTAGAACTTTCTGTGTTACCTGCCTTGGTGGTTTTCTGTGCTGTCCTGTATTGATTTAATAAATCAAGTTTTAGCTTATTCCAACTAGCACTGTGTTATATATATGGATCAGCCAGAGGAACCCGACAGGAAATAGGTCCTTAGGTAGAAAGAAAGAGTGACAGTGAGTCCGGGGAAAACGGAGGAGGGTTGGCAGGTAAAGACCTATCCCAGCCAGGGCTATAAAGAGAATAATTTTGAAATATTGTGATAGGGCTATTTGGGACCCTCCCCATAGCTTGTTACAACATGTAATATGCAGGTTATTAAACCATGGCATGAAAGTAATGTTATCATGTATATGTTGTATTCGAACATGTACAAACAAAAACACACACAATGCACCTTGTAAATACAAAATGCTTTGTACGAAATAAACGTTTATTTAACCAACAACAACAACAAAAATGCAGCACTTTGGATTGTTTCACGGCATGTTGGCCAAGATCAAAGTGTAGTATCTGTTCTTGTATGACGTCAGTGATTAAGGGTAGACTGACTTATCTGCACTTGATCTGGCCATGGCCACCAGCAGAGGCGGTCATCACAATGACATACAGGGACTTGGAATCTCATGGGACGGCGCTTGCTCCTGGGGAACCCTGAACCCTAAAAATTAAGCAAATTTTTAATATTCAGAACACTCAAACAAAAATGTTTACAGCTATGCTCATAAGCAATGTGTAAGGTTGCTCCTCCTTAATTAACATTTGATGCATGCAATTATCGTTGTATATTTAACATTGTTATTATTATTTCATTCAGAAATGTGATGGGCCTGTTTCAGGCTCTATTCTGTGGCGAAAGCCTGGCTGTACCCTCCCATCTTGCTTAGTACTGAGTATATTATAAAGATTCTTTAATATATGGCTACGTTAAGGTTACAGTTACTTTGTATTTATAGTCATGCGGTAATTTAGTTTGGCTTACTTATCCTGGCCAACTACAACCAACAGACAACGGGGCCCGGAAACGGCCACTTGCTGGTGCTAGTTCCATGTCCGGTCTCACTCTTCTGCTAGACATCGCAGACAACGGTCAATTGTGGTGTTCAAAAAATAACCTTTTTTTTATAGTAAATTACTTAAACAAGTAATAGTTCTATTACTGTTCAAAAATAGTTCAGATTACTGAAATAAGTAATAAGCCTCACAAAATTTTAGATTGAACAAGTCCCCCGATCCGTAGTGAGAATCTGATTCTGGAACTAGCGTGTTGTGATATACCAGAGCAACTCACCAGCAGCATCAACTAGCATAACTCACCAGCAACATAAGATTCAGTTTGCGCATCCGCGACTCTGAAAGAACCGATTTGTGGGCCACTAGCGAATAGGATGACCCGAAGAGGAACGACGGAGAGATACCATCTTCACATGGAAACACCATTTGCAGCTGAGTGCCTAAACACCTTCCTGGAGTCACGGCAATACTTTGCTTGACCTACCACCATCCCGTCTTATGATTAAGACCTCGCTCCGAGAACATTGTTTGATTTATATATTGTTTTTTTTATACTTCTAATCAATTATTTGCCTTTTACGTTCCCTGTGGGAACTTATATTTCTATTTGTCCATTATTAAACTCGTGATAAGCGGTGTTGTCGCTTATTGCTAAATAAGAATTCCTAGTCGTTATCCTCATATCCAACATTTAATTAGATCACACAAGTGTGAGAGTAGGACGAAAGTTGAATCTTTCATCTTTATCGACTTCTTTGTGCTGTATAGTTCAAGTAACATCGGCGACGTGGAGAGGGAGAACCTGCTACTGGGCAACAGCTGGTTCTCCGATTTCCATTGCCCAGGCTTGTGCCCTGAAGAGGTCACTTCAGCACCGCGTAAAGCGGTAACACAACACGGGAAGCAGCATTTGCCGGTTATAAGTCTTAATGCTCGATTGGCGTAGAGCAAGGCGCCAGGGGCTACTTCCGACGGTGGGAGAGATCGTATCTCACTAGACAGCTACCGCCCGCCTAAGCTGGGCATCTCCCAGTCAATAAGGTGTTGTCTCGCCACGGTTCATCTGCTCCTGAGGGTGTGTGGATCTTAGGGGAAAATCCTGACACATGGACCGCAGTCTATGCACCTAGCAACAAGAAAAAACCAAAACAACCAGCCCTAAGGCTGGGAACATGGAACGTAAGAACCATGACCCCTGGCATCTCAGACGATCTAAACGAGATTGTGGATGCCCGCAAAACTGCAGTGATAAACAACGAACTACTAAGACTGGGGATAGACATTGTCGCCCTGCAAGAGACCAGACTCCAAGAATCTGGAAGCACCAAGGAGAGGGATTTCACTTTCTACTGGCATGGCAAGCCGTGCGGAGAGACCAGGGAGCATGGAGTTGGCTTCGCTATCAGAAATAAGCTGCTTAATTCCATCATACCACCAAGTGATGGCACTGAAAGAATACTGAAGCTCCAACTCCAGGCAGAGGCAGGCCCAGTTAGTATTATAAGCGTTTACGCCCCAACACTAACTGCAGCATCAGAATCTAAAGACAAGTTCTATGACGACCTTAGCAAAGAAGTCAGTGAAACACCAGAGAAACAACATCTTTTTATCCTGGGGGATTTCAATGCCAGGGTTGGCTCCGACAACAAATCTTGGCCTTCATGTCTAGGACAGTTTGGCGTTGGGAAGATCAATGACAATGGATAACGTCTATTGGAATTCTGCAGCCACCATAATCTGTGCGTGACCAACACCTTCTTTGACACGAAACCTCAACACAAGGTGTCATGGAGGCACCCCAGATCAAAGAACTGGCACCAACTCGACCTGTTGCTCACTAAACGCAGCAACCTCCGCAATGTACGGCTGACTCGCAGCTATCATAGTGCTGACTACGACTCCGACCATTCACTCGTCTCCAGCAAGGTGAAGATAAAGCCCAAGAGAATCTACAGAAGCCGAACAGAAGGAAGACCACGCATTGACACCAGCGACACCCAAAATAAAGAGAAGGACAACAAATTCATGCAGGCTCTAGCGGAGACTCTGCCTGGCCCCACAAACGGAAATTCCACCGAGAGATGGAGTCATTTTCGCGACACCATCTACAATACAGCACTATCAACATTTGGCAAGAAGCAAACTAAGTCAACCGACTGGTTTGAAACACACTCTGAAGAGATGCTCCCAGTCCTGGAGATAAAGAGACATGCATTCTCAATGTATAAGACATCACCTTCAGAGAAAACACTGCAGGCATTGCGAACGGCCAGAAATAGAGTACAGCAGATGGCAAGAAGATGTGCGAACAGGTACTGGCTACAGCTCTCTGCTCAAATCCAAACTTGTGCAGACACTGGCAATATAAGAGGAATGAACGAGGGCATCAAGCAAGCTGTCGGTCCATCAAAAAATAAGATGGCCCCGTTACGATCAACTGATGGGGTAATCATAAAAGATCGAGCGAAACAAATGGATCGCTGGGTAGAACACTACCCAGAGCTATACTCAGTGGATAACACTGTCAGCGAAGAAGCTCTGGAAGCCATCGATCAACAGTCCGCCATGCATGCCTTGGATAACGAACCTTGCCTCACAGAAATCAGCGCAGCACTAGACTCTCTCAAATCCGGCAAGGCACCTGGAACAGATAATATTCCACATGAAATTTTAAAATGTAGCAAAGACACAATCATCCCAGAACTGTATGCAATATTTCAGCTCTGCTGGAGAGAAAAATCAATACCACAAAATATGAAAGATGCAAACATCGTTACCCTTTATAAAAACAAAGGCGACAGAAGCGACTGCAACAACTATCGCGGCATTTCCCTACTCAGCATTACAGGCAAGATTTTTGCTAGAGTAATCCTTAAAAGATTACACATTCTTGCTGAAAGAATCTACCCCGAATCGCAGTGCGGACTTAGACCCAACAGGTCCACCATCGATATGATTTTCTCACTCCGGCAGCTCCAAGAGAAGTGCAGAGAACAGAGGAAGCCATTATATATTGCCTTCATCGACCTCACAAAGGCATTTGACCTCGTGTGCAGAAGCGGCCTTTGTAAGGTCCTTGAAATGGTTGGATGTCACCCACCCTTCTTAGTCTCGTGAAATCATTCCACGAAAACATGCAGGGGACCATTTTATTTGACTGCTCAACATCCCAGTCATTCAGCATCAGCAGCGGAGTAAAGCAGAGCTGCGTGCTTGCTCCTACATTCTTTGGTATCTTCTTCTCTGTTCTCTTAAGGCAGGCATTTGGGACTGCCACTGAAGGCATATACCTCCACACAAGATCTGATGGCAAACATTTTAATCCATCAAGACTCAAGGCAAAGACCAAGATAAGATCAAGATGCGTAAGAGAACTACTTTTTGCAGATGATGCAGCATTGACTACTCATACAGCAGAAGATCTCCAAAGGCTCATAGATCGTTTTGCTGCCGTCTGCAAAGACTTTGGGCTCACCATTAGCCTAAATAAAACACAGGTGATGGAACAAGATGCTGGTGCGCCTCCGTCAATCAAAATTTCTAATTACGAATTGAAGGTCGTCCACGATTTTGTGTATTTGGGGTCGACAATATCAGATAATCTTTCATTAGAGACAGAAATCGACAGACGCATTGGAAAGGCAGCCACAACATTTTCCAGGCTACCTAAAAGAGTTTGGGAGAATAATAGACTAACAGAGCGTACAAAAGCTCAAGTATATAAAGCTTGTGTTGTTAGCACACTACTCTATGGGTCTGAATCCTGGACCCTGTACTCAAGACAGGAAAGGAAGTTGAATTCCTTCCACATGAAATGTCTGAGACGTATCCTGGGCATAACATGGAAAGACCACATAACAAACAAACAGGTGCTTGAAAGAGCAGATATTACCACAGTGCACACCCTCCTCAAGCAGAGACGCCTCCGGTGACTGGGCCACGTATCTCGAATGGAGGATGAACGTATTCCCAAAGATCTCCTATACGGAGAACTAGACACAGGAAAGAGGCCAATCGGAAGACCCCAAATGCGATATAGGGATGTGTGTAAACAAGATATGAAAACCTTTGAAATAGATCCAGACTAGTGGAAAAGAGTTGTAACAGACAGATGCTCCCGGAGAAGAGATTTACGAACGGACTGGTGTTCTTTGAGCGCAATCTGATCCAACAAACTGAGGATAGGCGGCACAGGCTTAAAACGCAGTCACTTACTGCGGAACTTGCCTCGTCTTACAGATGCGGAAACTGTGACAGAGATTGTCACTCTCGCATTGGAGTATACTACTACTACTACTACTACTACTACTACTACTACTACTACTACTACTACTACTACTACTACTACTACTACTACTACTACTACTACTACTACTACTACTACTACTACTACTACTACTACGACTACTACTACTGTGGAGGGACGACGAGCCATGGACCAGGCTGATATACTGAATGCTCTACGACAGTGGTTCTCAACCTGTGGGAAATCCCCCCCTCCACCCGGTAGGGGGAATTTTAGGGTTTCCGCTGGGGAACGGGGGGGGGGGGGGGGGGGGGTAAGATTATTTCAAGATCGCGTTACTACAAGAACCGATTACTTGATATTGTTTTTCCCTTCATACTTTGCGGTTCTGTACGTCTCACCCGTCTGGAATTCATTTTATAAAGTAAGTAGACCAGCAAATAACGTTTTATTAGACGTATAGACTTGTTCTAGGATGTGCTATTATATTTAGCTTCTACTATTACGTATACTGTGTAGGGGCAGGGGGATTTTTAAGGAGGAAATACGAAAGGGGGAGGATGATGTTCTGAAAATATGGTGAAGGGGGGCACAGGTTAACATAAAAGGTTGAGAACCACTGCTCTAATAGAAGTAAGTGGTTGGCGGGAACCAAGTGATGACTGTGAATCTACATCCATGGTCAGACTGCGAGAACAGCAAGTTAAAAGACGTGTGGCCAAACAAGAACACTACTCAGGAACCAAAGAAGATTAATAAACCAACACAGAACTGTTGTCGTGAACCGCTACACGCTGCGGAATTTACTGAGGAGGGGATCTAAATGGTTCGATGTGCAATGAGGATGATCTGTCGACTAACTAACTAACTAACACGGTAGCAGATTGATAGAGATTATTTCACTCAGACACAAAAACAAACAACTTCTACAGCTAGCAGAGACACACTCACTTTCGTTCTGGCGCACGTTCACTGACCACTGTAGACATTACGATTGGTGAACATCTTTCTCTGCTGTTATTGTTACTGTAGCACGTGTTGTGTTGCCCTCACTACAATCATCCTCTTTCTGACTCAGCTCAGTGCGATGCCACTCATAGTTCACTACTGTCACCCTTACATCGGTCTAAGTGGACACCCACTGTAACATACATGTAGAGTTGTGATGGAATCTAATTGTCGGGCGAAGATACTTCCGAGCTTGGTGCTGAAAAACTATCTGTCGTATATGTGCTGTACCAAAAGAACGACGTTGTGTATAATCGAGTAAAACTGTGTGTGGTCGCTAAGCTGTCCCGTGCCTGAATGACTCGAGTCCAACTAGTCAAGCAGTCGCTTGTGACCACTGCCTTTCCAGTGAAACGCCGAGCTCATTGAATACAATTAACAATTTCATTATTCTACTGTTTTCTCCAAATTAACACTTGTTTACTCTTTCTCTGTCCAATTCAATTTTCCCCCCCCCCCCCCCCCCCCCCCACCCCCAAAAAAAAAAATAATCGAAATTCGGTCTCGTCTAACCTGCTTCGTCAGCGTCGGTTATTGTTGAGAGACGTGGTTTTTGTGGGTTTATTCACCCTAATTCTTGTCTTGTGAGTCCTATCTCGGACTGGTTATGTAGCGTTTGTGTCTGTGACGTCAGCTGGGGGATCGGTCGGCGGCTATCCTTTGTGCTCGTCTGTTCTTGTGGTTTTCTTTGTTTGTGTAGGCTCCTGGCTCGTCTGGCTTGACTGGCTGCAGTCCTTATAAGGACTTTTTATTAGGTCTTTTAGTCTCCTTCGTTGTGTATTTTCTGTAGGAGCTTTTCGACGTTTCTATTTTCCTTCTTGTACTTTTTTATTTCCTCTTCGAGTTTTAGCTACGGCTATTCGCTTTTTTCCTCCGCGGTCAGCCATGGTTTTCTCTCTCCGTCTTCTATGTAGTACGAGTAGTCGGTATCCTGTTCCAAGATTACAGTTGGGTAATCTACCGGTCTCATGAGTTCTTTTTGGTTTATTCTTTTCTCTTTCAATCCAGCACCATTTGAATTCCTGGTATCTGAGTTTCTCCTTCCTTGCCGACTCTCGTAGATCCTCCAAGGTAAGCCTCCGGGGCCACTCCGTGTCGTCCTCAGGGTGCTCGTCTTGGTTTACTTCAGATGTCTGGCGGGATAGTGTCGTGGCTGGGTTGCTGGCTTTGTCTAGCGGTTCCGGCTCGTCCTCTTGTTGGATGTCTGGCGGGATAGTGTCGTGGCTGGGTTGCTGGCTTTGTCTAGCGGTTCCGGCTCGTCCTCTTGTTGGATGTCTGGCGGGATAGTGTCGTGGCTGGGTTGCTGGCTTTGTCTAGCGGTTCCGGCTCGTCCTCTTGTTGGATGTCATCTTGCGGTTTCTCTGTGTGCATTTCTGTTTCTTGTGCTGATTTGTTTTGGTTTGGCTCCCTTTGGATTGTTAGAATTTCTCTTACCGCTTTGATGTCTCGCAGAATCTCTTCATTTATCTTTGTCATCTGCCTCATATTCTCCACCTCTTGTTTAATGTCCCGCTGGATCTCCTTTATTTCGGCAAGAAGTTTCCCATTGTCGCTGGTTGGTGCCGATGTTTGCAGTAGCTTGACTTGCTTCATTAGCTCCTCAATCTGGCTTTGCAGTTGCTCTTTTTCGGCTTGTGAGATGCATGTTGCTGTCTCGCACCTCCGCATTGCTTCATTGTATGGTGTCCTTGTGGTGATGGAGATCTTTAAGACGTCTCTGTGTCTTTGCAGGTATGGACAACCCAGGTATCTTGCTCCATGTTTGCCCAGGCAGTTGGCGCACTTTCTTTTGTTGTTGGCTGTTCGGAAGTTCGTGTCCAGCTTAGCCAGCGGGCACTCCATGAAGGGATGAAGATCGGCGCAGCATCGGCAGATTTCTGTCTTACTGCGACACGCAGCTCTGCTGTGGCCGGCCTTCTGACATTTGGAACATTGAGTGATTCTTGGTATTAATCTCTCTGGTTGCTATATTCTCTTGTTGAATGATACTGTGATCGGCATTTCGCTGCCCTCCGATGTCACCACTGCCAAGGTTGTAGGTATCTTGGAGTAGGTGAGGAGCCGCTCCGCCTTCAAGTATCGGATGTGCAGATTCTCTTCTCGTAACTACTTCAGGATTTCTTCGTCTGTCAGCTCCACTGGAATCCGCTTGACGACCCATCGGATTGTTTTTGAGTCGGTGCTTCCGACTCGGGTGTCTTTCTCCTCCTTCTTCTCTGCTGTCTTGGTTCTTGACTGTGTTGGGTTGTGGATCTTCTCCCTTGTGGTAGCTTCAGTAATAGCTGTATTATCAGGCTCTTTGATGCGGCTAGCAGGTAGGCTCTCCATGTTCTTCTTCTTGTTGTCGACTCCCACGCTGTACATCTTGGCCGCCGCGTGTTTTTGTTGTTGGACTTTCCACGTGACATTTTCCCGCGTATCAGGCTTCTTGACAGAATAATGCGACTTGACTTGTTAGCGCTCGCAGTGCGAATGAACACTAAAGCGACGACGAAGACATGATTGCAATAGGATCATCAAATAATTTTTTTTTTTTTTTTAAAACTTTTATTGAGTGTTAAAATCGTTGCAAAAGTGTATTGTTTGTGTTTTTACAGAGCGTTGCATGTGGACGTGTAGGTGACATATGCGCAAAAAATACAATATTTTATACATTTTAACATTTCTACATTGAATTTGTTGCAGGGTAAAAACCTTACAAAACCAACAGAATGATGATAGTGCACCGATATTATTTCCCCTGCCGCCTTACTCTCCTGTCGGCTCCAAAACCTCCAATACAATCACTACCACTTGGTAATGATGAAACTGGCAGTATAAAATTGTTTGAGCCAATCGGAGAGGGCGGTAGCAGCATCAACAAATATACAGTATCAAGATGGTGACAATGGGAGGTGTAAACAATTAAAACAGTATCCGGGTTTAACAGACAGAAAGTGTAGTGGTTGCATTTATAATGTTTGTGTTGTTACATGCGTTCTGTGTATTTAGTATTTGTGTAGGTGTGTTTACGGAGCGTTGCTTGTGGGCGTGTATGTGAACGTGTGCATATTTTATTCATTGGACATATTTACATGTGGAAGGAGGGGGGGGGGATAGATAGGGAGAAGGATAAAACTTTCTATTTTTGTTCCCCTTGTCACACTCTCACCTATTGACCCACAACACCAATTCCCTCATCACCACTCTCTGGTAATGATGGTAAAGGCAGGATAATTATTGGAACGAAACGGTGAGAGTATCAGCAAAGGCAACAAACAACCATGAGCAAGGGAAGGGGGGCACATGGGGATGAGGTTATATATTAATAAAGGTAATCAACAATAATAATGCAAATAAAACCAAATACATCAATAATAATGATGACAAAAATTAACCTACTAAGGGTGATAAAAGTAGTGATAGTAACAGCAATGACAATAATAGTTATGGTAATGATCACATTTTTCAAAACTGTGATTCCATTTGCTGGAATGATTTTCATTGGAATGGTGTTTGCATAGCATAGCAGGTACATACAATTGCAACCTGCAATGTTCAATAATAGTAGAAGTAAAAGGAGTTGGTTATCTTTTTCCCCTTGCTTATTTTTTTTCTTTGTCTCATTTGTAAGGGTTCATTCATTTTTTCCTTTCCTCTTTATTGTGTGTGTGTGTGTGTATGTTTGTTTTTTTTCTATAAAAAGTAAACAAGCATTTGTATTGGCACAATTATTTACAATCTCATTGGTTTGGTAACCATATGTGGTTTTGTATTCATTCATGCAACATTCACTTACATTTTCCTGTTTCTTTCTCGCACTCATGTATACTAAATTTTGACATCATAAAGAAGAGTACTTGTGTTTACTCTGGAGGTATCTGTGATATTTTGTGTTTACAACATAGGAAATTTATCCATTAGCATATGTAATTCCTTGAACACATTTACATGTGAATGGGGGTAACAAAGAAAAAGGGACATCTTTACATTTTTGTTTCCCTTGCCACCCTCTCACATATTGGTTCACTCCACAATGCCTCATGACCATCTTAGTGATGGTACAGGCAGGATAAATGTTTGAACCTACCAGTTGGGGGGGGGGGGGGTAGTAGCAAAGTCAACAACTATAAGCAAAGGGGGGGGGGGGCACAGGGGAGATGAAGTTGTAAATATTAATGATAAATTCAATAATACTTATAACATTAATTATACTAAGGATATTAAGGTAAATACTGAATGCAAAGAAAAAGGGGAATTTTTTGCATTTTTGTTTCCCTCGCTACCCTCCCACCAATTTGTTCCACTCCACCAATGCTCTCATGACTACCCTGTAATGATGGCACAGGCAGGATACATGTTTGAACCAATCAGTGGGGGTAGTAGCAAAGGCAACAAACCATAAGCAAAGGGGGCACAGGGGAGATGAAGTTGTATGTTAATAATGATGATATCAATAATACTTGTACCATTAATGATACTAAGGATAATGAGGTAAATACTGAATACAAAGAAAAGGGGAAATCTTGACATTTTTGTTTCCCTCACTACACTCCCACCAATTGGTTCCACTCCACCAATGTCTTATGACCACTAATGATGGTACAGGCAGGTTAAATGATTGAAACAACCATTGGGGGTAGTAGCAAAGACAACAACCCATTAGCAGGGGGGAGGGTACAGGGGAGATGAAGTTATAAAATACTAATGATGATATCAGTAATACCTATAAAATTATTGATACTAAAGATAATAAGGGTAAGATAAGGATAGTAATAATAATAATGATAATAATAACAGTAAAAATAATAATAATACTAATACTAATAATAATAATAATAATAATAATAATAAATGAACGAACGAACGAACGAACACACTTTATTTTCAAAGGGTTAAGAATTGGGCACGCAGGCCCGTCTAACATTCTGCCCTTCTATCACTCTCTTTCATACATTATTTCATTCACACATCATTCAAGGCTAACAGAGAACAGCAACAATATAAAAGATATGCATTATAAAGGCATGGGCAAAATGCGAACATCGAAACTACACGACACAGTAAAATTAGATAATGGTCTGACACTTGTTATTAGCCATGTGGAATATACTGGCCTACCAAAAGGGGACTGGCTGTTATACTAGGGTTTTGTTATTAGTATTATTATCTCTATTATTAAGGGGGAAGATAATCCGTACTGAGATAGTGTTCGAGTAATTTGCGATTATATGAATAGGGATTGGTGATGTCTTTGATTTCTTGTGGAAGATTGTTCCACAGCTGAGCTGCAGAGTACGTTAAGCTTGTTTTGTATAAGTCAATCCTAGGCTTCGGAATGTGTAATATATTTAAACGTTTACTGTGTCTAGCATTATATTTAAACAATGGCCAAAGGTAATTTGGGGCATTCCGATGCAGGATTTTGTGAATTAGTTTAGCTTTATTGAAAAGCAGGCGTTTGCGGAGTGGTAGTAACTGAAGGCGTTTATACAGGCTAGGATTGTCAGATAAATGTTTGTTATAAATTAGACTCATGGCCCGTTTCTGGAGTGAGTAAAGTCGCTTGGTGTTTGAATTAGAACAACCGTCCCAGATTGTAGAGCAGTAGTCAAAGTGTGTCTGTATATGAGAAGTATAGAATAGTTTCCTTGTGTCCTCATCAAGGAAGTTTTTAATTTTGGCGAGTTGGTAGACTTTTTTCGCTGTTTGTTTAATAAGCGCTTGAACGTGGGAATTAAAGGTTAGGTTTCTATCAATGATTATGCCTAATGTTTTGTGCTCAATTACACTTTCTACTGGCATGTTATCGATGTGAAGTTGAAGTGATGTGTGTGAGCTTAGAGTTTGAAGTCTTTGTCTGGTTGTTAGTAACATTGATTTTGTTTTAGTGATGTTAATTTGCATACGGTTTGAATAGCTCCACCTAACTACATTATTTAATTCTTGTTGTAAAGACGACTCCAATAAAATACAGTTTTCAGCATTTGTGTACACTGTACAGTCGTCTGCAAATAGATCGCAGGACGACGAAAGATGCAAAGGTAGATCGTTAATATATATGGCAAACAATAGTAGGGCCAAGAATAGAGCCTTGCGGTACTCCAATATTGAAGGTAGTGGTATGAGACATACATTTATTATGTGATACTACTTGCTTTCTGTTTGATAGAAAAGATGATATTAGAGTGACTACATTAGGGCCAATTTTCATTGTCTCAAGTTTTTTAATTAAAATAACATGGTCTATCATATCAAATGCTTTCTTGAAATCAATAAACACAGTTCCACATAGACTGATTGTTGTTTATATTCTGGTGCCAATTTTCTATCATGTTTGTTAGGGCCGTATGGCAAGAATATTTTGGTCGAAATCCTGATTGGTTGTCAACAATAAGCTTGTTGCGAACTAAATACTGTAATGTTACTTTATGGATGTGTTTTTCTAGTGGCTTAGATAGTGATGATAGTAAGGAAATGGGTCTGTAATTGTTCGGGAGATCATTGTCCAATGAACCAGATTTAAGAAGAGGGTACACTTTAGCGATTTTGGGAGCTGACGGAAAGTGGCCTTTGGTGAGACACTGATTATATACATAGATTAGTGATATACAGATCACTGGCGCAGCACAAGGGAGAATCCGGTTGCTGATTCCATCTAACCCGGATGAGGTTGTGTTTTTTAGGTTACTGAGGTAAGTGAATACTTCAGTGATTGTCATTAGCGGTATGTCGGAAAGAATATCGCCTGAGCATCTATTCTCGCAAAACGATGACAGTAAAGATAAGTTGCAAGGAGAATTAGGTATTGAAGCCTACAACTGGTCTATGTCAGTTTGAAAAAAGTTACTGAATTGGTCGCATGTAATATGATTTGATGGTAAAGAATTTCGGAAGTTATACTTGTTTGTCAAGGTGTTAATTGCCTTCCATATATCCTTACTATTTGTTTTATCCATTACTAAGTTCTTAAAGTAATGTTTCTTTTCCCGTCGTATGGTATATTGAACTTTGTTTCTAAGAGTACGGTATGCGCTGAGATCCCGCTTTTTATGTGCTTATCTCTGTCTCTCATAATTTCAAGTATTTCCTGGGTGATCCAAGGTGGCTTGACGAGGTGTTTTACTCGAACTTCCTTGATTGGCACATGTCTATCAAAAACATCAATAAATGTTTTCATCCAGAATTCAACAGCATCATCCGGGTCAGGAAGCTGATAAACATTGTCTAGAGGTGAACTTAGCAAGTCCTGTAAAAATGCGTTTTGGTTGAAATGTTTGTATCTTCTATATTTTACACTTATGTGTTAATATTGAGGAGTTTTAATGCCTTGTTTAGACCACGTGCAGCATATTGGGTAGTTATCGCTCATTGCACAATTGGGTACAGCGCATTCAATGATGTTGTCTGAGCAAGTTACATAAATGTGATCTATGACTGTTGAAGATGACTTTGTTACTCTAGTAGCCTGTTGTACTATTTGTTGGAAATTGTATGATGCAATTATATTTCACCATATTATGTTGGATTTGTTGGTGTCAATGTTAAAGTCTCCGAGTAGTATAATTTCCTTCCCGGAAGCGAAAACCACATCCATCATGGTAGTGAAGTTTTCGTACCAGACGTGTCCAGCACTGGGATTTCGATAGAGGTAGCCAATTATCAGGGGTGTGCGGTTTTGAAGTTTTAGCTCTAACGAAATACATTCTATTTCGCAAGTTTCAAAGTCTAGCCTACAGTGAGCATTTAGTAAATTAGAAACATAGGTTACTATGCCTGTCTCTTGTTTCCTACAGGGATACCTTCTAAAAACTTTGTAACCTTTAATAGATATCTTCTTCTTCTTTTCGTTCATCCGGAGTGTTTTTTCAGATGTGATTGCGGTGTGTCTGTTATGCGCCCTTGGGCCGAAACCCATAGGCCAACACATCGACTTTAGCGTGCTTTTTTTGACCAGGTAGCATTCCTGGGAGACTCTCACTTTTGTGGTGCCATCTGCAACCATGCTGGCCAAGTTAGAACGGTCGAAGACAACGGTCATCCCTCAAAGGAAGGCAGGGAAAGTCCATAGCATTTTCCGCCATCCAAGGTTGCTTCCATAGTTGCAGGGCCGACACATAACGCCCTGGTTCTGGGCTAGCCGAGGGAATCGTCACGTCCTGCTCATGGCTGCTTTAAATCCTC
The DNA here is from genome assembly GCA_014155875.1 of Cepaea nemoralis. Taxonomy (NCBI): domain Eukaryota; kingdom Metazoa; phylum Mollusca; class Gastropoda; order Stylommatophora; family Helicidae; genus Cepaea; species Cepaea nemoralis. The sequence continues at coordinate 1,714 of JACEFZ010027125.1, read as the reverse complement.
ACTTCAATATATTGGTCATTTCGTTTGCCCCGGGCCATTCCCACACAAACCAGACAGGTTTGCAGACGGCATCCACTCAGCGAGTTTTCGGACATGTGCTTGTCGTTGCGCCCGTCAGAGCTGTTCCAGGCACGACAGACATTCGGAAAACTACCTAGTCAGAGCTGTTCCGAACAAGAGCGGCATTCGGAAACTAGGTAGTCAGAGCTGTTCCTAGCACGAGAGACATTCGGACGAGACATTTCACTCGGACGTAAATGCGTAGTGTCAATTTTTAGTTTGCCACCCGTAGGACGACACTTCCGGCTTCTGGCGGGCATTTTTTAATGAGGTTAGCCTTCCTCGGGTTTCGAGACTCTTGTTTCGGCTTCCACACAGCAAGCTTTCGCTTCGGGCTGCCACGTAATGGATTCGCAAGACAGGCGTTCCATTTCGTGTCAACGAGACAATTTTCCACCTTTGACTACACTCACTCCATGAGTGTGGTTACAGACTATCGGACGTCTGCGAGACGTGCGACCGAGGTGTTTTTCCACCTTTTGTACTCACTCACGAGATAGGCTACATGTGCCGCCGGCTCAGCACCTTACATCTGTGCGTCTGTGGGCGAGTAACGGTCAGGCCCTTTCATCCGGGGATACCTCATATCCCCCAGCTAAGAGCCATCGAATGAATCTGCGCCGAGCATGTAGCGTTCTCAGCACATCATCACAATTTTGATGTAGGTTTGTGTCGGTCAGGCTCTCACTTCCGAGAGTTTATGGCTTAGAGACGTTCAGCCATACACCTCGGATGGGAGCCTTAGAGGTTATGCCCGGACTGAGATTTAGGGATCGTTTGCCTGATTTTGACTGCTATCCGCAGTCTTACCTGCAGAGCAGCAAGTTATGTCTCTCTTAGTCTGGTCCCTATCCCACGAGCCGTCCGATATGTAGTTTTCACCCATCGGCAAGCACATGGGGTCAATGGGACACGCAAGCTCCCCCACCACGGCAAGGTGGAGACACATCGGGGGAGCTTTAATAGATATGTCCTCATCTGAAATGTTATCATTAAGTCTACTTTCACTAAGGCCGAATAAATGAAAATTTTGATTAAGAATAGAAGATAACTCTGGTAGCTTGTTAAATAAGCTGCAAATGTTTAAGTGTCCAAGGCGTATTGAGCTTATTGAGCCAGTGTTGCCGCTTCTCAGACATTTCATCCATGAAGAAAGTGTAAATTAGTCAAAGTTAAGCAAAAATACAAGATCATAAAAAAAATCACAATTACATTAACTTTCAAAATATCAGTAATACAAATCGATATGTAAATGACAATATTATAACGATATAACTATTAAGACCAACGAATATAATGCAAACACGGAACAAAACGAATTACAGAACATACAACAAATAATTAACCAGAAAAAACTACTTTACAAGCTAAGTAACCAACTGTTATCCAAAAGAATTAATAAATGACTATACAAGTCAATGTCTCTGTTTAAAGCGGAGTATCCCACACAGGAGATAAAACGTTAAACAGTAAGCAGAAAGAAGAACAGTGAAGAGCCCCTCACTCACAGTAAAAACACAATGAAAAGTATTATAAAAGCTATACAGCTAAGTACTATACATTAATATAAGTCAAAACAAGTCAATGTTTGTAGTTGCTTATAACCTAATACGTTACTAGATCAAGTAGTAACCAAATATGCAGAGCTAAGAGC
>JACEFZ010027124.1:0-17345 GCA_014155875.1 Cepaea nemoralis | reverse complement strand
AAAATCTGAAAGAGGAGCTGTACTTTGGGACTAAGGAGGAAAAAACCGGTTATGGAGATCTAAGGGAGGAGTATTCATGGAGACCTATGCAAAAGTCTGCGTCTATAGAAATCTATGGGAGTAAACGACAGTCTATTGAGATCTAAGAAGGGAGACTACAGTCCATGGAGATCTACATGAAGAGATCAATGGGAAGAGACTGCAACTATTGAGATCAATGTTAGACTACTATTGACATCTATTTGATAAGACAACAGTCTATGGAGATTTATGTGATAAGCCTGCAGTCTACTGAAATCTATGGGAGTAGACTACATCCTATGGAGATCTAAGGGAGGGGGAGATTACAGCCTATAGAGATCTAAGAAGGGAGACTACACCTATGGGGATCTATATGAAGAGATTAATGGAAAGAAACTGCAACTACTGAGATCAATGTTATGAGACTACAGTTTATTGACATTACAGGACAAGATTGCAGCCTATGGAGATCAACGTGATACGCCTGCAGTATATGGAATCTCAGGGAGTAGACTACAGCCTATGGGGATCTAAGGAAAAAGAAATATGGGAAAAGACAGCATACTGTTGAGATCTGTGTCATGAGACTGTAGTCTATAGATCTCCATGAGAGAAAACTGCAGCCCATGGAGGTATCCACGTGCAATGAGGATGATCGTTTACAAATCAAATCAAGCTAGTTTTATTTTAAGGAATGTTGATGTCAATATAACATTTCACCATCTGGTGCTTCATGCTCGGTGAGGCGCCTCCAAAGAGCCACAAAATTAGGCGACTTTTATGTAATCATGGCATAAGAGCCAAATCGCTTGGATGTTTTCATGTCAAGTCACGAGGGTCTAAGTGCCAAATCGTTAGATGGGTTTCATGCGAAGTCAGGTGCGTCCATAGAAGGTAATCGATAGTTGGTTTTTAATTTCAGGACTCGTGGTTATTTTAACCAGTTCGTCACGAAGCCACGGCATCGCTGTGGCGCACAAACTGTCAAAATTAGTGCTCAATAAAATCAGAAACAGTTAAAAAAGGAACAGATGAGGAGATAAGGATGGTGTCACTCTGCAATGTGTATGATGGGATAAGCTGATTCGATATCCGAGAAAAGAAAGGGAAGTTTGGGAAGCACACAACACACTGCAGGCAGGCAGTTACATAGAAAACCAAGTAAAGGTTTCATTAAATATAATTAATTAATTAAAGTTTCCGCATATCCTTTACAGTATGTAGCAGTCAACCCCCCAACATTTTTTGACTGTTCGTGATTCCTGAGCAATTTTAGTTCAGTATTTTGTAATGTTTTCTGAACGACGGGCCCCAATCATTTCATTAAAAAACCAACGAAAGGGGCGTTTGCTGCCAAATCCCCCCCGGGTATTTGGGAACCGCGGTATGTGGGTTTCGCACTGCGCCCGTAACCCCTTTTGCCACTGAGCGGACAGTCAATATAATGTAAAACAAAAGTTATTTTAACTGATTAAGCGCTATGGGATGATTAATCGTCTTAAGCGACTTCCCGTATCTGCCATGGACTTATATAAATGAAATGTTATTGCGTTATGATACATGTCTGCTACCATAGTAACAACTTTTAAGTTATAACTGTGACATAGCCCTACTGCCCACCATCCATTTTTGATTTGTCCAACACCTACTTTTTCTTTGCCACTGAATCTGTTAAGAACATGCTGAGGAACAACATGCCCAAATACATGCAGATAACTTTGAGTTTCATTTTATATTGCCAAAGCTTGCTGCAGTCAAGATTCTGCGAGGTTTATTAAAGACGTTGATGTACATCAACAGCGTAGAAAACAAAGTAAAAAATGTATTCTCTACGTTGGCAAAGGAAGACGTATATAGAAGTCAAATAAAGGTTGATTCAAGAAGTTAACAACAACAACGCAGAAGACAAAGTAGAGTTTTATTCACGACCTCGGTACACACCAACGACGTAGAAGACAAAATAAAGGGTTATTCAAGACATGGCAGATACCAACGACGTAGCAGACATAGTGCACATTTATTCAAGACATTGACACACATCAGCGACGTAGTAGACAAAGTAGAGGTTTATTCAAGACACTGACACGCACCAAATACGTAGAAGACAAAGTGAAAGTTTATTCAAGACATCAGCACGCACCAACGACATAGAAGACAGAGTAAAGGTTCATTCAAAACATTGGCACACATCAACGATGTAGAAGACAGAGTAAAGGTTCATTAAAAACATCGGCATACATTAACGATGTAGAAGACAGAGTAAAGGTTCATTCAAAACATCGGCTCACAACAACGATATAGAAGACAGAGTGAAGGTTCATTCAAAACATCGGCACACATCAACGATGTAGAAGACAGAGTAAAGGTTCATTAAAAACATCGGCTCACAACAACGATGTAGAAGACAGAGTGAAGGTTCATTCAAAACATCGGCTCACATCAACGATGTAGAAGACAGAGTAAAGATTTGTTCAAGACATCGGCTCACAACAACGATATAGAAGACAGAGTGATGGTTTATTTAAAACATCGGCTCACAACAACGATATAGAAGACAGAGTAAAGGTTCATTCAAAACATCGGCTCACATCAACGATGTAGAAGACAGAGTAAAGATTTGTTCAAGACATCGGCTCACAACAACGATATAGAAGACAAAGTAAAGGTTTATTTAAAACATCGGCTCACAACAACGATATAGAAGACAGAGTAAAGGTTTATTTAAAACATCGGCTCACAACAACGATATAGAAGACAGAGTAAAGGTTTATTTAAAACATCGGCTCACAACAACGATATAGAAGACAGAGTAAAGGTTTATTTAAAACATCGGCTCACAACAGATACATAGAAGACAACGTAAAGGTTAATTTAAGACATCGGCATACACCAGCGACATAGAAGACAGAGTAAAGGTTCATTCAAAACATCGGCACACATCAACGATGTAGAAGACAGAGTAAAGGTTCATTCAAAACATCGGCTCACATCAACGATGTAGAAGACAGAGTAAAGATTTGTTCAAGACATCGGCTCACAACAACGATATAGAAGACAGAGTAAAGGTTTATTTAAAACATCGGCTCACAACAACGATATAGAAGACAGAGTGAAGGTTTATTTAAAACATCGGCTCACAACAACGATATAGAAGACAGAGTGAAGGTTTATTTAAAACATCGGCTCACAACAACGATATAGAAGACAGAGTAACGGTTTATTTAAAACATCGGCTCACAACAACGATATAGAAGACAGAGTAAAGGTTTATTTAAAACATCGGCACACAACAACGATATAGAAGACAGAGTAAAGGTTTATTTAAAACATCGGCACACAACAACGATATAGAAGACAGAGTAAAGGTTTATTTAAAACATCGGCTCACAACAACGATATACAAGACAGAGTAAAGGTTTATTTAAAACATCGGCTCACAACAAATACATAGAAGACAACGTGAAGGTTTATTTAAGACATCGGCATACACCAGCGACATAGAAGACAGAGTGAAGGTTTATTCAAGACATCGGCTCACAATAATGACATAGAAGACAGAGTAAAGGTTTATTCAAAACATCGGCACACAACAACGATATAGAAGACAGAGTAAAGATTTGTTCAAGACATCGGCTTACAACAACGATATAGAAAAAAGAGTGAAGGTTTATTCAAGGCATCGGTTCACAATAACGACATAGAAGACAGAGTAAAGGTTTATTCAAAACATCGGCACACAACAACGATATAGAAGACAATGTGAAGGTTCATTCAAGACATCGACACACATTAACGACGTAGAAGACATGTTTGTTTTGCATTTCCTTTTTACAGGTCATCGCAGTCAACACCAGAATTTCTGCCGCTGTAATATCTTGGCAAGTGTACGTTTAGTAGTTTTCCATTGCTGTAGAAGACATAATGAAGGTTTATTCAAGACATCGGCACACACCAACGACGTAGAAGACAAAGTAACGGTTTAGTCAAGACATTGACACACACACCGACGACGTGGCAGACAGAGTGAAGATTTATTTAAGACATCGGCTCACACGAACGACAAAAAAGACAAAGTGAAGGATTATTCAAGACATCGGCACACACCAACGACGTAGAAGACAAAGTAACGGTTTAGTCAAGACACTGACACACACACCGACGACGTGGCAGACAAAGTGAAGATTTATTTAAGACATCGGCTCACACCAACGACAAAAAAGACAAAGTGATGGCTTATTTAAGACAGTGGCAGACACCAACGATGTAAGAGACAAAGTAAAGTTTATTCAAGATATTGACACACACCAACGACACAGAAGACAAAGTGAAGGTTTATTCAAAACATTTAAAAACACGACTCAAAGACCCCTCTGCCATACACCGCAAGGTACTATATTGGCAGTAAATGACAGTTTAAAAAAAAAATGAAAAACACTAACAACGTATTAGACATGTTAGAGGTAAAAACGTCGCCCCAGAGCAGGCATGACAGAAGGTGTCCACATAATTTCACATTAACCTGCTAATTGCCGATGATTCACCTGCGCACAAGAGGATTGCTTTGATAAAACTCTGAAGCACGCCTTTTCTCTCTTCACCGGCTCTGTGGCGAAGAGTTACGAATGCAATTCGTATTCCTGCATACTGCGTTCGAAACACAGCTGCGGACGATTTGGAAGGAGACCGCCATGCGTTGATTCCCATACAAAGGTATGAATGCCTGTCGTTCAGAAAGCAATGACAAACTACTGAATGCAAACTTGACAAAAAATCACAAATTAAAAAAACAAAACCGCTGGGGCTGACTGCTACGTCCTTTAAAGGACATAGAACTGACTTTCCTTTCTTCGAATGACAATATTATATTGCAAAGAATATTCTTCATCTTGTAGACTCCTACGTTTGCTTGGGTTTTTCTACATTTAATTTCTTTAATATATCTCCTATCTGCTGCTATTATCAATGTTTCCAAATACTTAAATACATTGGCGTGCTGCAGACAAGTTTCATTCACTATAATGCTGTATTTGGTAAGGCAAGGATTTCTTTGTCATTACCATTTCTTCTGTTTGTTATTCAGACTAACCTTTTTTTTTAAATTTCTAATGCACTTATTTCTGTCATTGATTGCAAATTTCCTTTTCAGCGATCAAAACCCGTTCACCTACATATGGTATAATTGTCTTATTATACTTTACAAAATTCCCACAGACCTGCGTCATGCTGTCAATTGTCTACTTAAATTCACGGTTCTTTTCTGTGATTGTTTCCTATAGCAAGAAGTTAAACCTTGCTGCATGGATGTCATTACTGTGCTGCTTGGAACATTCTGGAAGAAATCAAAATCTTTGTTGTGACAAATAACATGTCTAAGTATGTCACGGACAAGCTAAGAATATAAATACAACGAAAGCAATGAATGTCTTGCTATTTGAAAGAGGACACTATGTCCTTAGCAACAGAGGGAACTTATAAACAATATCAGCAACATGAAAACCTAATAGTTTCCCTGGATGCTAGTAGAGTTAAAATTGCCTGCAGTGTGAAACCAAGCAATTTTGTCAACTTTGACAACGTATGCAATATACTACGAGGGACTTTATATTTCTTTGTTTCATGTTTTCGACAATGTGTCATAGAAAATCTTCAGATGCTTTTAAAAAAAAAGTAAATTCGAGATCAACAGCGCTTTAAAACAGCGGGTATTGCTTTATATTATTGCTCAAATATCAGCATGGCCGAACAGATAATAGCGCTCGCTCTGACACATCCAGTGTGCTGATGCCGAGGTAGTGGGTTCAGTCTCTACACTGGTCAGTTGGAATAAAATGTTGACTTCTTGTCCTTGACTTGGGGACGTACTCGTAAATTACAAGTACCCCTGAAGTTGGAGTAGGTTCCTCTAATGGCGAGGGACACTGGTAACAGGAAAAGCTAATCTAAAAGCAAAAATCAGCCCAGTTCACTAGAAGTAATAGCACGTGTATAGACTACGTTTGAGTTCAAAACCGGTCAACAAATGCCCGCAGAAGTCGGATGTGTCGGCCTAACGGCGCAAGAACGCAGCTCTGCTGTAAACAGGCACAACGCAATCGCGTCCGAAAAAAAAAAAACTCCGGCTGAACGCAGAAGAAGAAGAAGAAGAAGAACGCACCAAAAAAAAATATTGCTCAATAATTCTCAAGGGAATTGCAGTGAGAAAGAAAGAGCGGTGAAATGATACAGGGTGTATTTTTAATGACTGTGCAGTGTTTGAAAATATTGCCGGTCCAAGTTTTGTATTCACCCTCTGTAAAGTTTACGCAACATAATAGGTAAATACAAAACTTGGACCGGCAGTATTTTCAAACACTGCACAGTCATTAAAAATACACCCTATACATAGAATCTATACGGTTATATGCATTTGAAAATCAGGCAATAAACAGACACACCGAGAAACATCGAATGGCGGCAGAAATGCGGTTTCTGAGGAAAATGCAACGAATACCTTGGCTGGATATAAAATAGATTAAGAAAGTCCTAAAAGAAACACGGCATGGTCGAGACAAGAACCCTGAGCTGATCCACGACTCCGGTGATCGTGTAAAACGGCGAAACACCACCCGCCAACGATCACCGGCAAGGGACATGGTGATGACGACAAGAAACAAATAACAACCGTCAATTGCTTAGAGAAATTAGGCATAGAAGGGGATGTATGTACTGTATGTATCTGGAAAATAAAAAGGAGAGGTAGCTGAAAAAACATAGTGACAGTTGACAAAATTGATGGGAAAAGATAACGGGAAATATGAAGAGATAAATGCCAGGTGTCTTGGCAACTAGGAAGAACACGTTCCTGAAACAAAACTCTGGTAATCATGTGAGCTGGCGAACAGCGAACTTCCACACCTATTGATTTGGTGCATTGTGATGATTGTACCACTTTGTAACATGTTTTATCATTTTCAAGTCTCAACATATATTAGATGCAATAAGGCAAACCAACTCATTGGACAATAAAGAACAAACATGTATCAATAACTACTAAGAAAGCACTTTACATCACAATCTTCCTACCAACTCTATGTTACCAATGCCAAATCTGGACAATGACAGACAAAGAGAAAAGAAAAATCACAACTGAAATGAGATTCCTGAGAAGAATACATCATCTGTTGGCTGCAGAAATGTGGTTTATGAGGAGAATGCAAAGATTACCACGGACAGACAGAAAAATCAATGACCAAGTACTACAGGAGACAAATGAAAATCGTAAATTGATTAGAAAAATTAGACGTAGACAGTCACAATATTTTGGACATGTTATGAGAAGAAATACGTTGCAAAACTTGGTGACAACTGGCAAGATCGAAGGGAACAGACTAAGGGGAAGACCGATAAGTAAATACCTGGATGGGTTGGCAACATGTCATGGTTGAGAGAGGAAAACTGAGCTGATCCATGACTCTGATGATCGAGTGAAATGAGGAGTCACGACCGCCCACGCTTTCCGGCATGACTCATGATTGATTGAGAAGAATACTCAATGTGTCAAGAAGAGACAAGATCAGAAATGAAGAAATCAGGATTAAAGCTACACTAGATTTTATTAGAAGGCAGCAAGTCAAATGGTTTTACCATGCAAGTAGGTTACCAACTAACAGCATACCACAACAAGCAATGATGTACGGACCAGAGGGAAGCAGAGGAAGAGGCCGACCACGTAAAAGATGGACACAGGGAATAACATAGTCCATGGGAATATCTACACAAGAAGCCCATAAGCGGGCACTCTCCCGCTGTTTATACTTCACCTCGACACCGCAAAGTACAAGTGGAACATGATGAGATGAGACGAGATGAGAAGAGATGAGATGAGATGAGAAGAGATGAGATGAGATGAGATGAGATGAGAAGAGATGAGATGAGACGAGATGAGAAGAGATGAGATGAGATGAGAAGAGATGAGATGAGATGAGATGAGATGAGAAGAGATGAGATGTGACGAGATGAGAAGAGATGAGATGAGATGAACATATATTAAAACATTAGCTACGCCACGAAGCAGAAACCTATGTGGGTCTGTGAAATGCATCACATTTTGTCGGCCTGATTGCACGGAATTAGTGGCTCCAATGCAGTTATTACCACAATAAGAACCAACGGCCTGATTGCACGGAATTAGTGGCTCCAATGCAGTTATTACCACAATAAGAAACAACGGCCTGATTGCACGGAATTAGTGGCTCCAATGCAGTTATTACCACAATAAGAAACAACGGCCTGATTGCACGGAATTAGTGGCCCCAATGCAGTTATTACCACAATAAGAAACAACGGCCTGATTGCACGGAATTAGTGGCCCCAATGCAGTTATTACCACGATAAGAAACAACGGCCTGATTGCACGGAATAAGTGACCTCAATGCAGTTATTACCACAATAAGAACCAACGGCATGATTGCACGGAATAAGTGGCCCCAATGCAGTTATTACCACAATAAGAACCAACGGCATGATTGCACGGAATAAGTGGCCTCAATGCAGTTATTACCACAATAAGAAACAACGGCCTGATTGCACGGAATAAGTGGCCTCAATGCAGTTATTACCACAATAAGAAACAACGGCATGATTGCACGGAATAAGTGGCTCCAATGCAGTTATTACCACAATAAGACCCAACGGCATGATTGCACGGAATAAGTGGCTCCAATGCAGTTATTACCACAATAAGAACCAACGGCATGATTGCACGGAATAAGTGGCCTCAATGCAGTTATTACCACAATAAGAACCAGCGGCTTGATTGCACGGAATAAGTGGCCACAATGCAGTTATAACCACAATAAGAACCAACGGCCTGATTGCACGGAATAAGTGGCCACAATGCAGTTATTACCACAATAAGAACTCACGGCCTGATTGCACGGAGTAAGTGGCCCCAATGCAGTTATTACCACAATAAGAACCAACGGCCTGATTGCACGGAATAAGTGGCCTCAATGCAGTTATTACCACAATAAGAACCAGCGGCTTGATTGCACGGAGTAAGTGGCCCCAATGCAGTTATTACCACAATAAGAACCAACGGCCTGATTGCACGGAATAAGTGGCCCCAATGCAGTTATTACCACAATAAGAACCAACGGCCTGATTGCACAGGATAAGTGGCCACAATGCAGTTATTACGACAATAAGAACCAACGGCCTGACTGCACGGAATAAGTGGCCACAATGCATTTATTACCACAATAAGAACCAACGGCCTGATTGCACGGAATAAGTGGCCACAATGCATTTATTACCACAATAAGAACCAACGGCCTGATTGCACGGAATAAGTGGCCACAATGCATTTATTACCACAATAAGAACTAACGGCCTGACTGCACAGGATAAGTGGCCACACTGCAGTTATTACCACAATAAGAACCAACGGCCTGACTACACAGAATAAGTCGCCACAATGCATTTATTACCACAATAAGAACCAACGGCCTGATTGCACGGAATAAGTGGCCACAATGCAGTTATTACCACAATAAGAAACAACGGCCTGATTGCACGGAATAAGTGGCCACAATGCAGTTATTACCACAATAGGAACCAACGGCCTGATTGCACGGAATAAGTGGCCACAATGCAGTTATTACCACAATAGGAACCAACGGCCTGATTGCACGGAATAAGTGGCAACAATGCAGTTATTACCACAATAAGAACTAACGGCCTGACTGCACAGGATAAGTGGCCACACTGCAGTTATTACCACAATAAGAACCAACGGCCTGACTGCACGGAATAAGTGGCCACAATGCATTTATTACCACAATAAGAACTAACGGCCTGATTGCACGGAATAAGTGGCCACAATGCAGTTATTACCACAATAAGAACCAACGGCCTGACTGCACGGAATAAGTGGCCACAATGCAGTTATTACCACAATAAGAACCAACGGCCTGACTGCACGGAATAAGTGGCCACAATGCAGTTATTACCACAATAAGAACCAACGGCCTGATTGCACGGAATAAGTGGCCACAATGCAGTTATTACCACAATAAGAAACAACGGCCTGATTGCACGGAATAAGTGGCCACAATGCAGTTATTACCACAATAAGAACCAACGGCCTGATTGCACGGAATAAGTGGCCACAATGCAGTTATTACCACAATAAGAACCAACGGCCTGACTGCACGGAATAAGTGGCCACAATGCATTTATTACCACAATAAGAACCAACGGCCTGATTGCACGGAATAAGTGGCCACAATGCATTTATTACCACAATAAGAAACAACGGCCTGATTGCACGGAATAAGTGGCCACAATGCAGTTATTACCACAATAGGAACCAACGGCCTGATTGCACGGAATAAGTGGCCACAATGCAGTTATTACCACAATAGGAACCAACGGCCTGACTGCACGGAATAAGTGGCCACAATGCAGTTATTACCACAATAAGAACTAACGGCCTGATTGCACGGGATAAGTGGCCACACTGCAGTTATTACCACAATAAGAACCAACGGCCTGACTGCACGGAATAAGTGGCCACAATGCAGTTATTATCACAATAAGAAACAACGGCCTGATTGCACGGAATAAGTGGCCACAATGCAGTTATTACCACAATAGGAACCAACGGCCTGATTGCACGGAATAAGTGGCCACAATGCAGTTATTACCACAATAGGAACCAACGGCCTGACTGCACGGAATAAGTGGCCACAATGCATTTATTACCACAATAAGAACTAACGGCCTGATTGCACGGAATAAGTGGCCACAATGCATTTATTACCACAATAAGAAACAGCGGCCTGATTGCACGGAATAAGTGGCCACAATACAGTTAATACCACAATAGAAACCAACGGCCTGAGTGCACGGAATAAGTGGCCACAATGCAGTTATTACCACAATAGGAACCAACGGCCTGATTGCACGGAATAAGTGGCCACAATGCAGTTATTACCACAATAGGAACCAACGGCCTGACTGCACGGAATAAGTGGCCACAATGCATTTATTACCACAATAAGAACTAACGGCCTGATTGCACGGAATAAGTCGCCACAATGCATTTATTACCACAATAAGAAACAACGGCCTGAGTGCACGGAATAAGTGGCCACAATGCAGTTATTACCACAATAGGAACCAACGGCCTGATTGCACGGAATAAGTGGCCACAATGCAGTTATTACCACAATAAGAACTAACGGCCTGATTGCACGGAATAAGTCGCCACAATGCATTTATTACCACAATAAGAAACAACGGCCTGAGTGCACGGAATAAGTGGCCACAATGCAGTTATTACCACAATAGGAACCAACGGCCTGATTGCACGGAATAAGTGGCCACAATGCAGTTATTACCACAATAAGAACTAACGGCCTGATTGCACGGGATAAGTGGCCACAATGCAGTTACTACCAGAATAAGAACTAATGGAAGAGGAAGCAAAGACCAGGCAAATACATGCCATACGAATTAGTAAACTTAAAACATTTTAAAGACGAGACAGTGATAACACATTAGGAGAAAGAACTACATGAAATCTTTGTGAAGCTACCTATAGAAAGAAAAACGGTGCAACAAGAATGGGAGATGTACACATCAAGCATTTCAAATACTGCAGCAATACAATGTTTAACACCGAAGTAATTCTAAACACAGATAAAGAAAATAACAAATTGATGGAAAGTCGAGGTAAAGACAGCCGTAAAAGACAAAAAGGAAACATGAAAAGTGGGTGAAGAGCAAACAGTATCGTGATTATATAGAATTGAGTATAGCAAGTAGACACGCGAATAGAATAATAAAGAGAGAAAGACAAAACGACTAGGAGGAATATGGAGAAACCCTAAATAAAAACTACAAGGAGGCAACAATAAACATCTACAAAAAGATCAATGCAGTTAGAACAGGAGCAGAATCCTTTGACCCAACTTTAAAAGTCTTAAAAGTCGAGAGGATCGACTTCATTGCCCCGGGTTTTATCCCTTATAACTCGGTCTCTTTCCACAGGGCGGCCTGTCGAAAGCATCGCACAAAGCACAACCTCCGTAGCTCCGGCGCCGAGCCCCAGGAGTCTCCGAGAGAAATGTGAACTGAAAAATGTAGCCCGGAATAGAACCCACAACTTTCGGAGCGCAAGGCAGACGGCTCGACCACTACGCTACGGCGACTCCCTTTGACCCAACTGAAATAATTAACAGCGAAAAAGGAGAACCAATAAGTGAACAAACAACTATTCTAAAAAAGATGGAGACAATTTATCGAACAACTTCTCAACATTCCATCAGATGCCACAGGAATTCAGGAAACCGAAACAGATGCTATCGAAGAACTAGAACTAGACATACTGAAAGAAGAGACTGGAGAAGCCGTCATTAACTAACTATTGTATTCATGGACGATCACGTGACCCCCACAGCTCTCATTGTCTTTGTTCTCTTCTCTCGCCATGATGTTCACTTATCTGTATATGATATTCTCTTCTCTCGCCATGATATGCTATTCTCTCACCATGATATTCTCTTCTCTCTCCATGATATTCTCTTCTCTCGCCATGATATGCTCTTCTCTCACCATGATATTCTCTTCTCTCTCCATGATATTCACTTGTCTCACCATGATATTCTCTTCTCTCTCCATGATAATCTCTTGTCTCACCATGATATTCTCTTCTCTCTCCATGATAATCTCTTGTCTCACCATGATATTCTCTTCTCTCTCCATGATATTCACTTGTCTCACCATGATACTCTCTTCTCTCGCCATGATGTTCTCTTATCTCTCCATGATGTTCTCTTATCTCTCCATGATATTCTCTTCTCTCTCCATGATATTCTCTTCTCTCTCCATGATATTCTCTTCTCTCTCCATGATATTCTCTTCTCTCTCCATGATATTCTCTTCTCTCTCCATGATATTCTCTTATCTACCCATGATATTCTCTTATCTGCCCATGATATTCTCTTATCTGAACATGATATTCTCTTATCTGCCCATGATATTCTGTTATCTGTCCATGATATTCTCTTCTCTTGCCATGATATTCTCTTCTCTCGCCATGATATTCTCTTCTCTCTCCATGATATTCTCTTCTCTCGCCATGATATTCTCTTCTCTCACAATGATATTCTCTTCTCTCTAAATGATATTCTCTTATCTGCCCATGATATTCTCTTCTCTCGCAATGATATTATCTTCTCTCTCCATGATATTCTCTTATCTGCCCATTATATTCTCTTCTGTCTCCATGATATTCTCTTCTCTGTCCATGATATTCTATTTTCTCGCCATGATATTCTCTTCTCTCGCCATGCCACGTGGCCAAGTCATCCAGGTATTTAATTCTTGGTCTTAACTTTGGTCTCCTCCCTTCGATAGTGCCAGTTGTCACCAAGTTCTCCAATTCATTTCTTCTCATAACATGCCATGTCATGCCAGTGTCATGGACAGAGAACAGAATACAACAGTTAGTCTCCGAGGTGAAGTGGTTACTCCTTCTGCCTCGCGTTCCGTAAATTGTGGGTTCGAGTCCTGTCTATGTCGCTCGGTTCACGAGTGCAGTTTTCTTGGAGACTGCTGGTGGTCGCCCCTGTAGTTCGAGCTTTGTGCGACGGTATCGGCATGATATTCTTTTCTTTGACCATGACATTCTCTTCTTTGTCCATGACATTTTCTTCTTTGTCCATGATATTCTCTTTTTTGCCCATGACATTCTGTTCTCTGTCCATCTCTTCTCTGTCCATGATATTCTCTTCTCTGTCCATGACATTCTCTTTTCTCGCCATGATATTCTCTTATCTGCCCATGATATTCTCTTCTCTCTCCATGATAGTTTCTTATCTGTTCTTGACATTCTCTTCTCTCTCCATGATATTCTCTTATCTGTTCTTGACATTCTCTTCTCTCTAAATGATATTCTCTTATCTGTCCATGACATTCTCTTCTCTCTCCATGATATTCTCGTACCTGTCCATGATATATTCTTATCTGGCCATAATATTTTCTTCTCTATCCATGATATTCTCTTATCTGCCCATGATATTCTCTCATCTGTTCATGAAATTCTCTTATCTGTCCATGACATTGTCTTCTCTCTCCGTGATATCCTCTTATCTGTTCTTGACTTAATCTTCTCTCTAAATGATATTCTATTATCTGTCTATGATATTCTCTTCTCTGTCCATAAAATTCTCGTCAATACCCATGACATTCTGTTCTTTGTCCATGATATTGTCTTCTCTGTCCATGATATTCTCTTCTCTGTCCATGGCATTCTCTTCTCTGTAGATGACATTCTCTTCTCTGTCCATGATATTCTCTTCTCTGTCCATGAGATACTTTCCTTGTCCATGGCATTCTCTTCTCTGTCCATGACATCCTCTTCTCTGTAGATAATATTCTCTTCTCTGTCCATGATATAATTTTCTTTGTCCATGACATTCTCTTCGTTATCCATGACATTTTCTTCTCTGTCCATGATATTCTCTTCTTTGTCCATGACATTCTGGTCTCTGTCCATGATATTCTCTTCTCTGTCCATGATATTCTCTTCTCTGTCCATGACATTCTCTTCTCTGTCCATGACATTCTCTTCTCTGTCCATGACAATCTGTTCTCTGTCCATGACACTGGCATGACATGGCATGCTATGAGAAGAAATAAATTCGAGAACTTGGTGACAACTGGCCTTATCGAATTGAGGAGACCAAAGGGAAGACCAAGAATTAAATACCTGGATGACTTGGCCACGTGGCATGGTCGAGACAAGAACACGGAGTTGATCCACGACTCTGGTGATCTAGTGAGATGGCAAAACATGACCGCACACGCTTATCGGCATGGCACATGATGGATGGATGGTCCATTACATTCTCTTCTCTGTCCATGACATTCTATTCTCTGTCCATGATATTCGCTTCTTTGCCCATGACATTCTGTTCTCTGTCCATGACATTCTCTTCTCTGTCCATGACATTCTCTTCTCTGTCCATAACATTCTGTTCTCTGTCCATGACATTCTCTTCTCTGTCCATGACATTCTGTTCTCTGTCCATGACATTCTCTTCTCTGTCCATGACATTCTGTTCTCTGTCCATGATGTTTTCTTCTCTGTCCATGACATTCTGTTCTCTGTCCATGATATTCTCTTCTTTGTCCATGACATTCTGTTCTCTGTCCATGACATTCTGTTCTCTGTCCATGATATTCTCTTCTTTGTCCATGACATTCTGTTCTCTGTCCATGACATTCTGTTCTCTGTCCATGATATTCTCTTCTCTGTCCATGACATTCTGTTCTCTGTCCATGATATTCTCTTTTTTCCATACCCTTCTGTTTTTTTCTATGAAATTTTCTCTGTCCCTGCCATTCTCTTTTCTGTCCATGACTTCTTTCTCGTCCATGACATTCTCTTCTTGTCCATTTATGTTTCTTCTTTTTTCCCGGATGGGCCTTTTCTGTCCACGATGACTCTTTTTTTCCTGAATAGTCTCTTTCTGTCCATGATATTCTTTCTTGTTAATGGGGTATTTTTTCTTTTATATATTATCTTCGCTGTCCCGAAAAAGAGAAAAGAAAAAAAACCAAGAAAGAAAAAAAGATTCCTGAGACTCGTACAAAAAGAGAGAAAAATAAAAAAGCAAAATCAGACTAAGTGAAATGTAAGCAGCGTGGATTTGATCGAAAGGGGCAAGTTAAAGTTTTCCATATAACTAATTAGCAACTAACATATACCCCAAACAAAAACAAGATGGTGAAGTCCCAGAGCCCAGGGAAAAAGAAAAACGGGTTTATACAGGCAACAAACCCATTCTGATATAAACTGATTAATTTATTACATAAAACTGGGGAAAATGGTTTTTTGCGCCAGTAAAAAAGGTACTATATCACAGGTTTATAACCCAAACTCATAACATAATCACACAGCAAAACTCTATCTCTATCTTATGATTAACAAACCTTAAAACACTTGGTTTTATCTTTAAGTCCCCCCCTTAAACTAAGCCCCGTTGCTTTTTCGATGTCCATTCTCCGTCGGCCCCCTAATGTCTCGATCGGGCAGGGCTGTAACTCTCCTCGGTTCTCGTGGAAAGGGGCCCGGCCGCGGTACGGTTCCCCCTGTGTCCACGGAGCTTAGGCAGACGCCACCTTCTCGAAGGCTCTAGATTGTTTCGAGCAAATTCGATGGGTCTTTTTAGTTCCCCTTCTATTGGGTTTTACCCTTCTAAAATCCCTTCTTCTTTATGTCCATACAACTCCATGGAGACTTGCAGGGTTTCCCCCCCCCCCCTCTTATGGGATACAATGGTAATTAGGCGTACTAATTCTGTCATAGGATCACATAATTGGGGGTGGGAGTTTCGTGGGGGAATTGGGATCATATACTTGCACTAATAATCAGTATTTCCCGTACAACAAATTAGGGGGATTGCTGAAAAACTTCTATCCTTCCATATTCTTAAACTGCTTACCCACTAAAGTTTTCCCCGCGCTTTCCCGTTTTATTTGCAACCGCGCCCTTCTCAAGTATCCTATGAACCAGGAATTGCTTTATTAGAGAGTTTTAAAAAGACAAAAATTTTCTTGGGATTTAAAAAACACCTGCAATTCTTGTCCTGAATGTTATTTTTAACCTTTTATTTTCCTTTTGTTTTTAGTGCTCAAATAAAATTATAATTATATATCTCTTTTTTCTCCCCAAATAACTACTTATGTTTTGTTTTCCTGTTAGTGTGTTTTCTTTTCCTTTTTTCTTTTTTAATAAAAATGTATTGGATTTAAATTTTTAGTGTTTAGTTTTTTGAGTATGTCCCACCTAAGATACAGTGTGTGCTAAAAGTGTGTATTGGTGTGTAGTATATCTCTAAGCGTCACGGCTGGGTATCCGGGCAGAATTTCGCCCTTTTTGTAACGCATGTACAGGGTATTCAAACAGTGATTCTTTTGAATGAACATATTCATTAAACTAAAAAATGTATAACAATTTAGACAAGTGTTACATTTTACATCCAAAAACGCAGACAAATTAAAAAGAATACTTTTGCGTACAATTTGTCCGCTCAGTATATCGCTCTCTCATTTAATTTATTACTCTCTGTTTCCCACCTTTCATTCACATAGTAATTTTTTTAAAATATACAATTAAGTTTGGGAAAATGTTTTCGCCCTAGAAAAAAAGGGAATGGCGATAGATAATTCAAGCGCCAAGTACTGTCTGTACTGGTGATAAGAAATGTTTATAAGTTAAATTGTAAAAATTTTTTTTTGGAAGAAAAATTTTACAAAAAACTATTTGGGAAAAA
>JACEFZ010027123.1:325000-340163 GCA_014155875.1 Cepaea nemoralis | reverse complement strand
GAATAACAGGTAAGGTGGGTTTATCCAAACTCAGGATGATATGTGAAGAGGGAGTGAAGTAGAAGACTGTATTAGACACATACATATCAACGTGCTCATTGTAGTAGATTCGATCCCCACTCTCCATACTAGAGAGATGTGAATAGTGTCTCTGTCAACTCTCCAATGCCAGTGTGTTCTCCCCCTCTCCAATGCTAGAGAGTTCTCTCACTCTCCAATGCCAGTGTGTTCTCCCCCTCTCCAATGCTAGAGAGTTCTCTCACTCTCCAATGCCAGTGTGTTCTCCCCCTCTCCAATGCTAGAGAGTTCTCTCACTCTCCAATGACAGTGTGTTCTCCCCCTCTCCAATGCCAAGCACCAGCAGGATGTACAAGACCTATACTGCAACTTCACATCTGTGGAGGGGCATATTAGGATATCACCAGGTCTTGATTAGCATGGCACATGATGATGACGATGTTAGGATATCATTAGGTCTTATTTCAGCACGGCATATAAGGACTGGCTAGGATTAGTCCCAGGTTGGTCATATTTGAATTAGTATGTGGTTTGTTTCTTAGATGTAAATAAAACTGTCAACAAAAGAAAGTGTGCTGTGTTTTGTCAGTGAGTTACTTAACACAGTAACAGACAATGAAAAGCGCATTGCGGTATTGTCAGTGAGTTACAGAACACAGTAACAGACAATGAAAAGTATGTTGTGGTATTGTCAGTGAGTTACAAAGCACAATAACAGACAATGAAAATTACGTTGTGGTATTGTCAGTGAGTTACTAAACACAATAACAGACACAGGAAAGTATGTTGTGGTATTGTCAGTAAGCTACTAACTACAACAACTACAAAAGAAGAGTATGGTTTCTCTTTGTCAGTGAGTTGCTAAACACAATAACATATTCTGCATCAAGTCATATATATACCATGTTTGGAGGTGTGGAAACTAAAACTTTACTTTCACAATAAGAACAGTGAATGTGGATCAATGAAAACACACCCTTCTCCTGTTTACTAGCTTCTGGAAGAATAGTAAATCACATGTTTTCCACGAGTGGACAGGAATGGAACAAATTATCGCAACTTTTCATGTATGAATGTATTTAAAAAAAAACAAATTTAAACTAAACACGAGTATTTCTTGTATATGGGAGAATTAAAGAGTTTTATAGATAAACTGTTGTTGTATGTGTTTGGAGGACTGTATGGTTGCCGGCTTCAGTGACAAAGGCGCAGGGAAGTGTTTCACAATCCTGCTATAACGGGTTTCGAAATTAGCCACATGCGATTTCCAAGCTGAAAACCTTGCGTTGATTTTCACGATGGTATGAGCATTGGTCATTCAGAAAGCAATGGCAAACTACTGAATGCAAAATTGCCTATAAATTCACAAACAGCCAAATATTGCTGGGGTTGATTGCGAGTCACATGAACGATATACAAATGACTTATTTCTCAAATCCATGACAACAAGAACATTGCTCAACATAGCCTTACTGTGCGGTATTTGATATCTACGTTAACAGTCAATAACAGAACAAGTTAAACAAACATCATATTCCTGCAACAAATTATTAAAGTAACAAGAGCAGACACGATCAATAGCAATGATATGAGGAAATAAGTAGTGACAGTACCAGTGGTGGACTATTTTAAACAACAGCAAATCTAACAGTACTCGCATGGTATGACTGTAACGGACTCACAGAGCATTCCGAGCACCCGTTGCATCTTTTTCATAGGATATGCTGGTGTAGTGGAAAACTAGGAAGCGGAGAGATTTGCTGTGACTGCATAGCTGGGTGGGGTACAGTTGCATGATAAGACATATGTAGCCAGGGCCCTTTGGGATCACATGTATAGTTTGACAGAAACTAAACATGTCCTGGAGAGATGTGTGCGATAGGGAGTGACCGCAGGATATGACCGATACTCAGTACTGCAAGGAAAAGCTAGACGGATACATAGTCAGAATACAATTGATATTGTTAGTATTGGAACTCTTCGCTAGTTATTGAAGATGATAACGGACTGCGTATGAAATTGTCCCGATTACTGTGATGTCGGTTCTTAACTCAGCTCAACTCAGTAAATCAAATCATTGTACCATATAAGGGGGCTTCGTGGTCTCGAGGTATGGTGTCCGCCTCGAGTGCTGGAGGTCCCGGGTTCAAGCCCCGGTGAGGATCGGGATTTTTTCACGTGGACTTCTAGTGATAACATTTCCCCTGGTCTCTGGGTAGTGAGATCGGACGCCCGTGTGCATTGTTGCGCACGTAAAAGATCCCTAGGCAGTTGGAAATCGAAAAAGAGTAGCCTAACGGCGCTGCCCGGGCAAAATTTCGAGTTAAAAATCTACCCAAAGTATTTCAGGATCCTCGCGGTGCTACGGAGTTCGTGCACTGAGCTGAGTTTCTGCAGACTCAGGTTTGAGTTAGGAGGCAAACGGAGCACTTATGGGTTGCATCCGTATGCCGTGATGTTGATCCATCGACTAAACTAAACTAAACAAGAGCTCTTAGATTTGACAAGAAGAGGAAAACACATAAGTAGGAGGGAGAGGCACTTTTTATTATGTACAGCAGTAGATCCGCTATAAGACTATAAATGCCACCATGCGTGAAGCACTTAACCACATCGCTCAACAATTGACGTTCACAGGCAATACACAAGAGGAAAAGAGGAAGTTTTCAAATCCTTATATTCCTTCTATAACTACTAATCTGCCGGTCTCTCTGGCCGAGGGGTTACAACACTTTCTCCGTAATCCCGTTTATCACGCAGAGTCTCGTAGCAGGGCGAGAGCTGGGAGCGGTTCGACCCCCGCTGGTGACTTGCGGGATAACTGAGCCGGCCACTCAGAAAGCAATGGCAAACTACTGAGCGTAATCTTGCCAAGAAATCAACATACAGCTGAAAGATGCTGATGTTGACAGCGATGTCCTGTAAAGGATATGCAAAACATTTATTTTACTACTAATCTATTTTGCCTTAAGTTTATTGTTTAATTTTCCATAAGAGTGAAATATCTTGTCACGATGTCCTTTTCTTGATCAGTATCTAGAAAGAGAAGGGTATGCTGTACATTTTCATACCTTTCGTTTATAGCATACATCTGCATGTAGAACCAGACAATACTTGAATATTTCTTACATTCCAGCTATGTCAGACATCTCTGTTGTTTTACTGACCAAATCACTCACTGTGTGCAAAATGTTCGAGAAAATGTGGGTCTAGTATCATAAAAAAATAAAAGGGCCCTTTATGTTTTAGTTATTATATTATCTGACTGGGGTAGTGGTGGTTGGGTATTTAAAAAAAAAATTACTATTATAGTAACATCTTATTGCGTATTTTCTTTTGATTTTCTACGGATGCTCTGCAGTCACTTTTGTTCAATAACGTTTACTTGCTAAATTCATTCTACGTCACTAGTACACATAATGCCGGCTTCGTGGCTTAGAGGTTATGACTTTTCTCCGTAATCTCGTATACTCTCGTCGGTTAACGTGATGACGGTTCAAATCAGCAGTGGTTTGAATCGCATTGGTGACTTGAGGGGTATGTGAGCCGGCCGCTCAGAAAGCAATGGCAAACTACTGAGCGTAATCTTTGCCAAGAGATCAACATACAGCTGAAAGATGCTGGTGTTGACAGCTAAGTCCTGTAAAGGATATGCTAAAAAAAAAAAAAGTACACATATCTTCGTGTCTTTTCGCTAGGACGTGACCTTTTCTATTTCTTTTCTCATAAAGTGGAGTTTTTTTGTGTGGAAAAGTCAATACGCGACATTGTCATTACTATGCACATATTAGCATCCCATAATGCAGGTTCTCGGCTAACTGAAAGTTACCACGACAAAACATATTTATTGTTCAATGTTTACAATGTTCGAAAATGCGTTTGAATTGATACTTCACAAACGTATCATTATGTAAATGTATGTACTTTTAAATTTCTAGCCTGTTTTCTAATGTAAATTTCGAGCATTAGGAAATACCACGACATAATCATGTCAGAAGTTGGGCTGCTAACTATGATTATATGACTTTGTCATTTAAAGAAAACAGACAACACATGAAAATGTCTTGTCACGTGAGGTATACACAAACAATTACTGTTATTAGACTTATGTATGACCTAATCACTGTTGTGCATATTTAATCCGACATGTAATAATTTTAACGAGTGTACTGGGTCCGGTATGCCAACAAATCATTGGAAAATACCATTAATTTCACATCAAAATTAAGCACACTGTGCCTCGAGGTAATATATTTCGTCCAATACTAAACCAGCACATACTGTTATAACGAGGTAACTTCCTTTTACTAAACGTAATATCAACATTACGGTATAGGGTTATTTCTGTAAATGTAAACTCTTTGCTGTACTGGTGGACAACTGAAAATATGTGTCAACAACGTTACAGTTTTAAATATTGCCTAAAGATAATGTAGCATTTGCGTTACTTCAGTTTCAGTACAATAATTAGACAAGAGCATTGCAAATATCTAAGTAAAAGCTAAGGACCATTGTTCACTCCTTGTGGTGTATTTGTATATTGAGCTAGCCATATTTTGTGAAAGATCTCGATGGGATTTAAACACATAGCCTAACTACCAGACCGACAGGGCAATGTGCTAGTCACTCCTCTCGTTAATCCCGGCGGAAACATACTCGTACAATTAATGAGAAGATATGATAGACAGAAAAAGAACGTTTGGCTAGCTCCCACAAATAAAAGTGGAGGCGTAATCCCTACTAATACCGGCCCAATGGGCAGGCTACACTTTCCTGTAGACATTCATGCGTCGAACCTTGAGCTGATGGTAGGTAGGATGAACCTTGGATGTTGTAATCTTATATATAAAAGGCGATCTCCGTCTGTCTGTCTGTATGTCCATATGTCCTTTATGCGCTCGCAAACGGCCCATCCGATTGAGATGAAATTTTCTACACGTTTCCTTTCATTCCAGCGCAGCCCACTGTGATATTTTTTTAGTGTGAAATCAGCTGCTTACCCAATATTATTTCATTTTCCATTTTTCATTATAATTTCATATATCTCAGGGGACTTAACTCTGTAAAAGTTATTTCAAGAGGCATAACTTTTCTGTATAACTTATAGTCATATTGTGGCATCGTTTTCAAAGATTTATAAACTCTTTGTCTATAGTTATATACCGGCATATGAGTTATAATAAACAATGATACAATCTTTAAGGCATTTTCAAAGTTTTCATAAAAATAATGCATAATGCATAACATTGTAACTCATCTTTTTATGCTTAAAGAATAAATAAATAATAGTTACCTTATCTCTATCAAGTTTGAAGATTTTATATTTCTTTACACTGTCGCCAAATCTAAGAAGACATGGAACAACTTCAGCCATTATTAAATCTACAGGCATATGCGTTATATTCCTCCTCCTCCTCCTCTCCCCTCCTCCACCTCCTACCCTCTTCCTCTTCCCCTCCCCCTCCTCCCTCTCCCTCCTCCATCCTCCTCTTCCCTCTTTCTCCTCCTCCTCCTCCTCCCTCTCCTCCTCCTTCCTCCTCCTCTTCCTCCTCCTACCTCTTCCTCCCTCTTCCTCCTCCTGCCTCCTCGCCCTCCTCCCTCCTCCTAATCACTCCTCTTCCTTCCTCCTCCCTCTCCTCCTCTCTCCTCCTACTCCCTCCTCCTCCTCCTCCTCCTTCCTCCCTCTTCCTCCCTCCTCCTCCCTCCTCCTTCTCCTCCCTCTTCCTCCCTCCTTCTCCTCCCTCCTCCTCCTCCTACTATCTCTTCCTCAGCTCCTCCTCCGCTCCTCCTCAGCCTTCTCCTCCTCCTTCTCCTCCTCCCTCCTCCTCCTCTTCATCCTCCCTTCCGCCTCATTCTCCTCCCTCCTCCTTCTCCCTCCTCCTTCTCCCGTCCGCCCTCCTGCCTCTCCTTCTCTTTCTCCTCCTCCCTTCTCCTCCCTCCTCCTCCATCTCCCACTCCTCCTCCCGCCTCCATCTCCCGCCTCCTCCTCTCTTCCTCCCTCCCTCCTCCTGCGTTCTTCTCCTCCCTCCTTCTCCTTCCTCCTGCCTATATCCTCCTCCTCTTCCCTCTTCCTACCTCCCACCTCCCCTCCTCCTCCCCGTCCTCCTCCGCCTCCTCCCTCTTCCTCCTCCCCTCCTCCCTTTTCCTCCGCCCGCTTCCCTCCTCCGCCTCACTCCTCGCGTCCTCTCCTCCTGCCTCCTCCTGCCTCCTCCTCCTCCTTCCTCCTCTTCCTCCTCCTTCCCTCCTCCTCCTCCTCTCTCCTCCTCCTAATCCCTCCTCCTCCCTACTACTCCTCCTCCTTCCTCCTCCCTCCTCTTCCCTCCTCCTCCTCTCTCCGCCTATCTCTTCCTCCCTCCTACTCCTCCCTCCTCCTCCCTCCTCCACCTCCCTCTTCCTCCTCCCAGCTCCTACTCCTCCTTTTTCTTCTTCTTCTGCTGCTGCTGCCGCTGCTCCATTTACCCAAGTTAATTGTTGGGGAAGATGTAAAGATCTTTCAAGTGCTCTTTCTAATGCTTTTTGTAAGTTGGTCTTCGTTTATCTAAGGTTGTTCTAACTGCAACCAATAAATGATTAGACAGACAGACAGACAGACAGACAGACAGACAGACAGACAGACAGACAGTCGGGAACGGGAACTTATATGACTACTTATATGAATTAAATGAGATGCTCCCCATCAGGGGCTGGGCGAAGCCGGGCCGGATCAGACAGACAGACAGATAGACAGACAGACAGACAGATAGATAGTCGGGAACGGGAACGTGAGCTTATATGACTACTTATATGAATTAAATGAGATGCTCCACACCAGGAGCTGGGCGATGCCGGGCCGGGTCAGACAGACAGACAGACAGAAGACAGACAGACAGACAGACAGATAGTCGGTAACGGGAACGGGAACTTATATGACTACTTATATGAATTAAATGAGATGCTCCCCACCAAGGACTGGGCGAAGCCGGGCCGGGTCAGCTAGTCTTATATATAAAAGGCGATCTCCGTCTGTCTGTATGTCCGTATGTCCTTTATGCGCTCGCGAACGGCCCATCCGATTGAGATGAAATTTTCTACACGTCTTCCTTTCATTCCAGCGCAGCCCACTGTGCATATTTTTTTAGTGTGAAATCGGCTGCTTACCCAATATTATTTCATTTTCATTTTTCATTATAATTTCATATATCTCAGGGGACTTAACTCTGTAAAAGTTATTTCAAGGGGCATAACTTTTCTGTATAACTTATAGTCATATTGTGGCATCGTTTTCAAAGATTTATAAACTCTTTGTCCATAGTTATATACCGGCATATGAGTTATAATAAATAATGATACAATCTTTAAGGCATTTTCAAAGTTTTCATAAAAATAATGCATAATGCATAACATTGTAACTCATCTTTTTATGCTTAAAGAATAAATAAATAATAGTTACCTTATCTCTATCAAGTTTGAAGATTTTATATTTCTTTACACTGTCGCCAACTCTAAGAAGACATGGAACAACTTCAGCCATTATTAAATCTACAGGCATATGCGTTATATTCCTCCTCCTCCTCCTCTCCCCTCCTCCACCTCCTACCCTCTTCCTCTTCCCCTCCCCCTCCTCCCTCTCCCTCCTCCATCCTCCTCTTCCCTCTTTCTCCTCCTCCTCCTCCTCCTCCTCTTCCTCCTCCTTCCTCCTCCTCTTCCTCCTCCTCCTCTTCCTCCTCCTGCCTCCTCGCCCTCCTCCCTCCTCCTAATCACTCCTCTTCCTTCCTCCTCCCTTCTCCTCCTCTCTCCTCCTACCCCTCCTCCCTCCTCCTCCTTTTCCTCCCTCTTCCTCCCTCTTCCTCCCTCCTCCTTCTCCTCCCTCTTCCTCCCTCCTTCTCCTCCCTACTCCTCCTCCTCCTATCTCTTCCTCCATCTCCTCCTCCCTCCTCCTCATCCCTTCTCCTCCTCCCTTCTCCTCCTCCCTCCTCCTCCCTCTTCATCCTCCCTCCCCCTCCTTCTCCTCCCTCCTCCTTCTCCCTCCGCCTCCTCCCTCCTCCTTCTCTTTCTCCTCCTCCCTTCTCCTCCCTCCTCCTCCATCTCCTCCTCTCCCTCCTCCTCCATCTCCCTCCTCCTCCCTCTCTTCCTCCCTCCTTCTCCTTCCTCCTCCCTATTCCTCCTCCCTCTTCCTCCTCCCACCTCCCCCTCCTCCTCCTCCTCCCTCCTCCTCCCTCTTCCTCCTCCCCCTCCTCCCTTTTCCTCCTCCCTCTTCCTCCTCCTCCCACTCCTCCTCCTCTCCTCCTGCCTCCTCCTGCCTCCTCCTCCTCCTTCCTCCTCCTCCCTCCTCCTCCCTCCTCTCTCCTCCTCCTAATCCCTCCTCCTCCCTACTACTCCTCCTCCTTCCTCCTCCCTCCTCTTCCCTCCTCCTCCTCTCTCCGCCTATCTCTTCCTCCCTCCTACTCCTCCCTCCTCCTCCCTCCTCCACCTCCCTCTTCCTCCTCCCAGCTCCTACTCCTCCTTTTTCTTCTTCTTCTTCTGCTGCTGCTGCCGCCGCTCCATTTACCCAAGTTAATTGTTGGGGAAGATGTAAAGATCTTTCAAGTGCTCTTTCTAATGCTTTTTGTAAGTTGTTCTTCGTTTATCTAAGGTTGTTCTAACTGCAACCAATAACAGACAGACAGACAGACAGACAGACAGACAGACAGACAGACAGTCGGGAACGGGAACTTATATGACTACTTATATGAATTAAATGAGATGCTCCCCATCAGGGGCTGGACGAAGCCGGGCCGGATCAGACAGACAGACAGATAGACAGACAGACAGATAGATAGTCGGGAACGGGAACGGGAGCTTATATGACTACTTATATGAATTAAATGAGATGCTCCCCATCAGGGACTGGGCGAAGCCGGGCCGGATCAGACAGACAGACAGACAGATAGACAGATAGACAGACAGACAGATAGTCGGTAACGGGAACGGGAACTTATATGACTACTTATATGAATTAAATGAGATGCTCCCCACCAAGGATTGGGCGAAGCCGGGCCGGGTCAGCTAGTCTTATATATAAAAGGCGATCTCCGTCTGTCTGTCTGTATGTCCATATGACCTTTATGCGCTCGCGAACGGCCCATCCGATTGAAATGAAATTTTCTACACGTTGTCCTTTCATTCCAGCGCAGCCCACTGTGATATTTTTTAGTGTGAAATCGGCTGCTTACCCAATATTATTTCATTTTCCATTTTTCATTATAATTTCATATATCTCAGGGGACTTAACTCTGTAAAAGTTATTTCAAGGGGCATAACTTTTCTGTATAACTTATAGTCATATTGTGGCATCGTTTTCAAAGATTTATAAACTCTTTGTCTATAGTTATGTACCGGCATATGAGTTATAATAAATAATGATACAATCTTTAAGGCATTTTCAAAGTTTTCATAAAAATAATGCATAATGCATAACATTGTAACTCATCTTTTTATGCTTAAAGAATAAATAAATAATAGTTACCTTATCTCTATCAAGTTTGAAGATTTTATATTTCTTTACACTGTCGCCAACTCTAAGAAGACATGGAACAACTTCAGCCATTATTAAATCTACAGGCATATGCGTTATATTCCTCCTCCTCCTCCTCTCCCCTCCTCCACCTCCTACCCTCTTCCTCTTCCCCTCCCCCTCCTCCCTCTCCCTCCTCCATCCTCCTCATCCCTCTTTCTCCTCCTCCTCCTCCTCCTCCTCTTCCTCCTCCTTCCTCCTCCTCTTCCTCCTCCTCCCTCTTCCTCCTCCTGCCTCCTCGCCCTCCTCCCTCCTCCTAATCACTCCTCTTCCCTCCTCCTCCCTTCTCCTCCCTCTCTCCTCCTACGCCCTCCTCCTCCTCCCTCCCTCCTCCTCCTTCTCCTCCCTCTTCCTCCCTCCTCCTCCTTCTCCTCCCTCCTCCTCCCCTCCTCCTCCCTCTTCCTCCATCTCCTCCTCCTCCCTTCTCCTCCTCCCTTCTCCTCCTCCCTCCTCATCCTCTCTCCTCCTCCCTCCTCCTCCTCCCTCTACCTCCTTCCTCCTCCTCCCTCCTCCTCCTCCCTCCACATCCCTCCTCCTCCTCCCTCTTCATCCTCCCTCCTCCTCCCCTCCTTCTCCTCCCTCCTCCTCTTCCTCCCTCCTCCTCTCCCTCCGCCTCCTCCCTCCTCCTCCTCTTTCCTCCTCCTCTTTCCTCCTCCCTCCTCCTCCCTCCTCCTCCATCTCCCTCCTCCTCCTCCATCTCCCTCCTCCTCCCTCTCCTCCTCCCTCCTCCTCCTGCGTTCTTCTCCTCCCTCCTTCTCCCTCCTCCTCCTTCCTCCTCCCTCTTCCTCCTCCCTCCTCCCCTCCTCCCTCCTCCCCCTCCTCCCTCCTCCCCCTCCTCCCTCCTCCTCCCTCTTCCTCCTCCCTCCTCCTGCCTCCTCCTGCCTCCTCCTCCTCCCTCATCCTCCTCCTCCCTCCTCCTCCCTCCTCCTCTCTCCTCCTCCTAATCCCTCCTCCTCCCTACTACTCCTCCTCCTTCCTCCTCCCTCCTCTTCCCTCCTCCTCCTCTCTCCGCCTATCTCTTCCTCCCTCCTACTCCTCCCTCCTCCTCCCTCCTCCACCTCCCTCTTCCTCCTCCCAGCTCCTACTCCTCCTTTTTCTTCTTCTTCTGCTGCTGCTGCCGCCGCTCCATTTACCCAAGTTAATTGTTGGGGAAGATGTAAAGATCTTTCAAGTGCTCTTTCTAATGCTTTTTGTAAGTTGGTCTTCGTTTATCTAAGGTTGTTCTAACTGCAACCAATAACAGACAGACAGACAGACAGACAGACAGACAGACAGACAGACAGACAGACAGTCGGGAACGGGAACTTATATGACTACTTATATGAATTAAATGAGATGCTCCCCATCAGGGGCTGGACGAAGCCGGGCCGGATCAGACAGACAGACAGAGAGACAGACAGACAGATAGATAGTTGGGAACGGGAGCTTATATGACTACTTATATGAATTAAATGAGATGCTCCCCACCAAGAACTGGGCGAAGCCGGGCCGGGTCAGCTAGTCAATGTATAAAATTAGCAAACTTTAAACGTGTTTAAATAGCGTAATTCATAACTTCCACTGTGAGTAATGTTCCCACGCCGAAATTTGGTATTCACTAACACATTGCATAAGAAATTATAATAATGTAGTCGATAAAGGCATTTGATAGAGTAGACAGAAACAAGCTGTGGGAAATCATTAAACGATATGGAATGAGTCCACATCTAACAAAATTATGTTTAAGCTTATACAACAACAGTAAATGCATAGTGAGAACAAATGGAGGACACTCAGAACCCTTCACCATAAGATCCGAAGTACGACAAGGTTGTGTCCTGTTCCCTCCCTTGTTCATAACCTTTACAGACAACATATGTAAAGAAACCAACCAAACAGAGACCGCATGACGAGAACACAGAAGAAGAACCATCGGTAAATTACACCATTAAAGAACTCCTATTTGCAAGCACTAAAAGCAAAATCAGAAGCTGAATTACAAGACCTCATGAATAGTATCAACGAAATGTGTAGGGAACATAACATAAACATTAGCGCAAGTAAAACAGAGATGATGACTATAAGCAAAGAAGAAGAAAAAAAAAATACAGCAACGATTCACCTAAACGAACACCCCTTGAAATAAGTAAAGAGTTTCAAGTACCTAGGAAGTTTTATCCGATCAAATGGCAAATCAGACGATGAGATCAAAAATAGATGCAATAAGGCAAACCATCTCATTGGACAAATGGCACCAATACTTAATAACAAACATGTATCAATAACTACTAAGAAAGGACTTTACAACACAATCTTCCTGCCAACTTTATGCTACCAATGCCAAACCTGGACAATGACAGAAAAAGAGAAAAGAAAAATCACAACAACAGAAATGAGGTTCCTGAGAAGAATACTCAATGTATCAAGAAGAGATAAGATCAGAAACGAAGAAATCAGGGCTAAAGTGGGGGTTAAAACAGCACTAGATTTTATCAGAAAGCAACAAGTCAAATGGATTGGCCATGCAAGTAGGTTACCAGTCAACAGCATACCACAACAAGCAATGATGTACAGACCAGATGGAAACAGAGGAAGAAGCCGACCACGTAAACGTTGGACGGAGGGAATAGCAGAGTCCATGGGAATATCGATATGTGAAGCCCATAATCTGGCACTCTCACGAAGTTTATATTTCACTTCAACACCGCAAGGTACAAGAGGAACAAGATGAGATGAGAATAATGTGTCTGGCTATCTTGCTTAGTCGGCATTCAAACATCTCCAGCAAACTACTAATAGCATGCTAGGAACAGTATCTTCATAACTGTTCTAATCTGATACCATCGTTCCTAATTGATTCTCTGTGTGTTGTATTTTGACCAAAGGCATGCTAATTATGGGAGCCGTGTTAGCGCAGTGGCTAGATGCTATGCTAACGGTTCGGTAGTCAAACTCCTTTTTGTGCAACCCCCATGGTGGACCCCAGAAGTAGACCATACTTGGAAAGCAAAGAGAGCTGCAGTGAAGCAGCTAAGGAAAGTGCGACAGACACCCCGAAGCTCAGGAGAAGAAGTGGACACAGCGGAAAATGTCAAGACAGAAAAGGTGGACGTCTTCAAGCGCTGTGCTGCAGAGTCCAAAAAACGCGAAATGGGAATGTTTAATGAAGGAGATTGGAAGTGATAAATCACTGCGAAAATTCTGGAAACTGCACAGTTAAGTTGAGTTAAGAACCGACATCACTGCACTCAGGACATTCCCATACGTGCTCAGTCCCCTCATTCAACAGCCAGCGAAGAGTCATATTACAAATCGTTCCCACCGCTAGCCTGTCTCTCTGGCTGTGGGGTTACAACACTTTCTCTCTGTAATCCCGTTTATCACGTAGAGTCTCGCAGCGGAGCGAGAGCTGAGGCGGTTCGACCCCCGCTCGTGACTTGCGGGATACTGAGCCGGCCGCTCAGAAAGCAATGGCAAACTACTGAGCGTAATCTTGCCAAGAGATCAACATACAGCTGAAAGATGCTGCTGTTGACAGCTAAGTCCTGTAAAAGGATACGCAAAACATTTTTTATCCCACCGCTATCTGATTGAGACTACTGCAGCACACGTTGTATTCATTACGGATTCAAAGAATATGCTTAGCAAGGTGGAGAAAGGAATGTTTCGTGTGGAATGTCTCTCGTCGCTTCAGAGGTCACAGATTGTGAGAATTGTAAAGATATTTTGCCCTGGCCATGCAGGTGTACGGGGGAATGAACAAGCTGATAGGCTAGCTGCGAATGCACCTCTTGGTGGTATCTTGCCTATGGACAAGGGGGAGGTGGTCGTGCGCTTGTGGGACCAGGTGGAGAAGGCGGAGGAACAGATTGAGAACCCATATGTGGAAAGAATGAGATTGCGGGGGATCGGCAGGTGTTCTGGAAGATTCTCAAAACTGAGAGGGAAGACCAGGAGAACTGCACAGACAAATGCAAAGAAAAGATCGGCCTATGACAATGGGAACAATTTATAGAGATGATGGTGTGCGTGTGACAAAAAGAAAGGGGAGGCGTTTCTCCAGAGATTTTTAGAGCAGACCAATCATAATGATGCGGACACCAGGGATGCAGTTAGAGAGGAATTATCTGGCACCATGAAGAATATGCATTATGAAGACATCATACGGGTTGAAGATGTTAAACATATTTTGAAAAAGG
This sequence comes from Cepaea nemoralis, assembly GCA_014155875.1. Classification (NCBI taxonomy): domain Eukaryota; kingdom Metazoa; phylum Mollusca; class Gastropoda; order Stylommatophora; family Helicidae; genus Cepaea; species Cepaea nemoralis. The sequence goes on along the minus strand of JACEFZ010027123.1, from coordinate 326,435 downwards.
CAAAAGACACAGCACCAGGGCCCGATGGGGTTAGGTATGGCCACATGGAGGCTTTGAGCGATGCAGACCTGAAGGAGATAACTGACTGCTTTAACCAGAGCATTAGGACAGCGTCAGTACCGCAGGATTGGGTGCACAGCTATCTCATCCCTCCCCCAAAGCCATGCAAGGATCATTCAAAGCTTAGCGGCTTTAGGATCATCTCCCTTCAAAATACATTTATTAAGGTTCTAGAGAAGATAGTCTCTGTCAAGCTGCAAGAGTTTTTGGAAACGGGTAAGCTTCTTCCAAGAAGCCTGGGGAGCTACATGCCAGGAAAAGATACCTGGTCAAATGTAGCTACTTTCGCCTTTGACGTTTATGAGGGGTTCCAGAGTAGACAGGAAACGATGGCGGCAGCGCTTTATCTCGAGGATGCATAAAATAGAGTTCGATATGATATTTTGATGACATCACTGATGGAGAAGGGGGTAAATCCCTGGTTGATGAACTGGATAGCAGCCGTCCTGCATTCTCGTCTGGTTGCTCTCCGTCTGGGTGCATGGACCTCAGAGCCACATATTTTAACCCCGGGACTGCCACAGGGATCTGCAGTATCACCGGTGCTCTTTAAAGTTATGCAAGCAAGACTGCAAACCTAGAAGCACCAGGGGTTGGAAGGATAATATCATGTGCAGATGATATTCTTGCGTATAGGCAGGGGAGAGATAGGGAGCAAACAGCCCAGGAGCTACTGGCAGTAGACAAAGTTATTGACTGGTGCACTGAAATGAGTGCTGTCATCCACCCGGAAAAGAAGGCTGTTTTGTGGTGCTTTCTGGACAACAGGATTGTGAGAGCTGATGTCCCAAGCCTCGCGATAGATGGTAGAAGCGTCAAAAGAGAAAACAAATTGAAGTATCTGGGAATCACATTTGACAGGAGCCCGTCCTTCAAGGATCATGTCGAGATGGTTTTGACAAGGTCAGAAAAGGGACTCAATGCACTTAAAATTATGGCTGCAATGGACACATAGCAGAGAATGCTTTTCACACCATACCAGCACTTGATCCTTTCAGTGATTGATTATGGACTAGGACTGCTCACTGTCTCAAAGAGTCAGCTAGTGAAAATAGAGCACACACAGAACGAAGCTATGCGAGTCATTCTGGGATGCACCAGAGACACCCCAGTAGTGTGTATGAGTTACATCCTTGCTCTGCCGACTGTTGCTGGTAGGCTCAAGGTGATGCAGGCGAAGGCATACCTCAGAGTAGCTGCAGACACAGATCGCCCGTTGCATGAGGCGCTGGACGCCGTTAAGGGTCAACGACGAATAAGAGGGAAATCATGGATGGCTCAGGCGGAGGATACGATCAGACAGGTGTGCCCCTTGGAGAACATCAGGCGAGGAGAGGAGTGGGTCAGAGTGCCAGCGGAGCAGTCAGACTTGTGC
>JACEFZ010027123.1:295000-322500 GCA_014155875.1 Cepaea nemoralis | reverse complement strand
CAGTTAGTTAGTCGACAGATCATCCTCATTGCACATCGGACCATTCAGTCCATAAGTGCTCGGATCCCCTCCTCAGCAAATCCCTCAGCGTGTAGCTGCTAACGACACCAATTCTGTGTTGGTTGATTAATCTTCTTTGGCTTCCTGCGTAGTGTTCTTGTTTAGCCACCCCTCTTTTGATTTGAAGTTCTCGCAGTCTGACCATGGTTGTAGATTCGCAGTCAAATCTTGGTTCTCGCACAAGTCTTACTTCTCGTAGTGCATTCAGAATATCAGCCTGGTCCATGGCGCGTCCGTCCTCCACCATAGCCTTACATGCGAGCTAGTCAGCCCGCTCATTTCCTTGTACTCCCGCATGCCCTGGCACGAAGATGAAACTATTCTTTGTCAGCCGAGACCGCTCAGAGGCAGCAACCACTCTCTTCGGATCCACCTCATCTCTATTCTCTTGAGCATGCTCATTGAGTCGCTAAGGAAACATGCCCTATTGAATGTCTGTGTCTCGAGCCATGTTATTGCTTTACTTGCTGCCATGACTTCCATGGTCAGGCTACTTGTGGTCTCAACAAAAGCACCAGAGTCCTCCTTCACAATTCTCCCTCCGGCCCGCGCCGTAAAGGCCCATGAGCTTCTCACATGTCGGACGACCGACCCATCTGTGTAGATGACAGCATCACCGTCTAACGAATTCTCGAAAATCAACGCTTGTACTTCCGCCTCCACAGCAGCCGGATTTTCTTGTCTGCATTTTCTGTCTAGTTGGATGCAAACTGAAAAGGACGTACAGAAATCTGTTGGCACTTGTACCCACTCCTCGCCAGGTTCTAAGTCCTCCAGTGAACACACCTGTTGAAGAATGTCTTCGGCTTGACCCATCCACGACCTTCCTCTTTTTAACCTGCTGCCCTTCACCTTCCTAATTTCACTATGCAGTGGATGTTGTGTGTTTGCGTTAACTCTGAGGTAGGCGCGTGCTCTGCAAACTTGTATTCTCTCTTCAATGGTTGGAAAATCAAGAAGGTAGCGCATCGCCCTGCATGCTGTATCTCTTGTACATCCAAGAATAATGCGCATAGCCTCGTTTTGTACCCTTTCCATCCTTTCTATCTGCTTATGGCTGAGAGTCAAGATTGCCATCGCAAACTCAAAAACAGACATGACCAGCCCCTCGTACAGCATTCATAGATGGCGCTGCTCACAGTTTGCTGCTGCCATCATCCGCATCGCAGCCAGACACTGCTTGGCATTTGTTATCACCTGGTCTATGGGCTCGTTATAAGCAAAACGTATCCCCAGGTAATTCATTGCCTGAACTATTTCCACGGTCTCTGAACACAGATTAACAGTTGATGTTGGAGTGTTGACAATATGATTATTCAAAGAGAACCGTGTCACTGTTGCCTTTGTTGGGTTGACCATTGTCCCAGCTTCAGCACACCAAGTACTTATGCGACTGAGTTCGGTTTGCAGTTCCACAGCAAATTGATCTCTATCCTTACCCTGACGATACACTAAAACATCGTCGGCATATGAGAATGTCCTCCCCGGTCCAGTGATCTGCTCGCTGGTAATTCTCAATGTGAAGGCGTTGAACAGCACCGGAGATAATAGTGATCCCTTTGGTAGGCCAGGATATATTGTTGTTGGTTCCGAAGTCAAACTGCCACATCTAAAATTTACTTTCCTTTGGAAGAGGGCTACAGCGATCCAACTAGGGAGGAACGGACTTATCTTGAGTTCAAGAAGCATTAGAACATCCGGTACTTATGCCTTAATTCACCCCAAACAAACAAGCATCCCTTACAGAGCCTCATTTGCATCGGTCCTGCAATCACTTCCGGTTCAGTGTTCGGTGGACTGCTGGACCGATCGATGGATGTTTATTTTAGTTTTTGGGCCCGTAGGGCCATCACTGCCAACGACATCCTGGCACACAAATTACACGGAAGAGATGAAAATATCCATCTCCTACGCGAAAAGGTAGTGGTCAGAAAAACATCGAAACCGTCCTACCGGAAGTCAAGATCTGTATTCAGTGTATGTTAACTGATTGAGTGCCAAACAAAAGGTAAGCTTGGACCAAACATGGTACACAATCAAATGAAAAAGTATTATAGTGTAAATTTCCGTTCACTGACCATTGAAATTGTGGAGTATACCGCAAAACAAAACTAATATCACGATTACCCTAGTATGGCGATATGTTGTCCTTATGTCTTAATGGTCCTTATGTTGTCCTTAACTCTACACAGATGGGTCGGTCGTCCGACATGTGAGAAGCTCATGGGCCTTTACAGCTCGGGCCGGAGGGAGAATTGTGAAGGAGGACTCTGGTGCTTTCACTTAAACCACAAGTAGCCTGACCATGAAAGTCATGGCAGTAAGTAAAGCAATAACATGGCTCGAGACACAGGCATTCACTAGGGCTTGTTTCCTTAGCGACTCAATGAACATGATCAAGAGGATAGAGGAGGGGTCGATCCGAAGAGAATGGTTGCTGCCTCTGAAGCGGTCTCGGCTGGCAAAGATTAGTTTCATCTTCGTGCCAGGGCATGCGGGAGTACAAGGAAATGAGCGGGCTGACAAGCTCGCAGGTGAGGCTACTGTGGAAGGCGGACGCGCCATGGACCAGGCTGGCATTCTGAATGCTCTACGAGAAGTGAGACTTTTGCAAGAACCAAGTGATGACTGTGAATCTACAACAATGGCCAGACTGCGAGAGCAGCAAATTAAAAGAGGGGTGGCCAAACAAGAACACTACGCAGGAAGCCAAAGAAGATTGATAAACCAACACAGAACTGGCGTCGTTAGCCGCTACACGCTGCGGGATTTGCTGAGGAGGGGATCCGAGCACTTATGGACTGAATGGTCCGATGTGCAACGAGGATGATCTGTCGACTAACTAACTAACTATGTCTTAATGTGATATATATTCTTCGGCACTGAATCAGTTAGCCATCAAGGTATTTCAAATGGCCAACGACCTCCATGTATATTGAGTACCAACAATGTAAAACAAACAGAAATTTGTTACTTTCAAAACAGAACATAACTACCACGATAAGAACAAAAGTTCTTTGCTGAAAAACTACCCGTCACTAGTCTTGTATTGCTGCTATTGCTAGACAAAGATAATGAAATGAAGAAGCAATTTAGGCATTGGAGATTTAGTATATAACAGATTCAGTGCTAAACAAAAGGTAGGTTTGGACCAAACAAAAATGGATGGCGGAAAATGGGAAGTAGGGGTGTGTCAGAATTATGACTTAAAAGTTGTGAATATGGTAGCAGACATGATGTCTTATAACGCAATGACAACATTTCGGCGATGTATAAGCCCATGGCAGATACGGGAAGTCGCTTAATTCGTTTAATCATCCCATGACACTTAATTAGATGGCAAGAATGTTGAGAAAGTGAGGACGCCAAACACAATCGATGGTGTAACGAGTGATGCAGGTGTTACAAAATCACTAATCAAAACCACAAGAGAAAAACACAAGCTTGAAATGTATGGGAGACATCAACAGAAATGGTGGTGAAGTGAAATTAGTGACATTGTTTTATTGTGCAAAAATATTAAGCGAAAGAGGCTGAAGAATAAAACAAAAAAAGTTTATTGAAAAGTTTAAACATCTGGAGAATAAATGACAATATAGGCATCATTTACTGCATCAACATATCAGATGACATTCGGGATTCGAGAGTCATGACGATGTAAGAAGAATGCGAGAAACAGTAGGAGACATTAATTCACAGTTATAGCATCGGCACTTATTGAAGTATAGAACGGAAGTAGATTTGTGCACACACTAGGCAATTCCAACTTGAACGCTATAATTTGGCTACATCGAGTGACGTACTTGTTGCCTCTAAATGACGATTGTGGTTTGCCTCGTTTACGTGAGTTGAATCGCTCTCGTATTCAAGACTACAACATTATTATCATCAAGAGGATAGAGGAGGGGTCGATCCGAAGAGAATGGTTGCTGCCTCTGGAGCGGTCTCGGCTGGCAAAGATTAGTTTCATCTTCGTGCCAGGGCATGCGGGAGTACAAGGAAATGAGCGGGCTGACAAGCTCGCATGTGAGGCTACTGTGGAGTGCGGACGCGCCATGGACCAGGCTGACATTCTGAATGCTCTATGAGAAGTGAGACTTTTGCGTGAATCAAGTGATGACTGTGAATCTACAACCATGGCCAGACTGCGAGAACAGAAATTAAAAGAGGAGTGGCCAAACAAGAACACTACGATAATAATTTTGTATTCAAGACTATGGATACATTATTCACGGAGCCGCGATACGTTAGTGACAGCTTGAACTAGCCAATCACATCACTAGAATTTAAACCGCGGGACGCTGCTACAATGTGTATCTGCAAGCGGTAACACAATACTATGTAGCCATGCATGACGAGGAAGGAGGCTCTGTGCTGGAGATAGCGGCAGTACGAGGGCGATGTGGATTAAGGTTAAGATCTGCGAGAACTAAGAACTATACACTCAACAAAGAGAAAGCAGTGAAAAGCAAGTTAAAGAACTGCTTTGGCTCTCCATCACTTTCCGTTAAACGTATGAACCAGGGTAAATGCATTTCAATTACATTCAGTAATACACTACATTACGAGGCATTTCGAACATGTCTGATCAAACATTATCAGGGCGACCAAGTCTAGCACAGAATGGACCGACACGGCGCTCAAGTCGAAATCAAAATATCAGCTTCGATACACACATTGCATCTCTACCACACTAAGAACAGTTTGCTTGCTCAGGGAGCAACTGACGTCATGTCTGAGTGGCTGGCAACACAATTTGTCGAAATTCAGCAGTCAGAACATAAACTGATAGGTGACTTGCTAAACACACCTGCCGATCTCAGCATGCTAGTGTCTGAAGAGACTATAAAACCAACACAACCTGCAGCTGTTGCCATCACAGCATCAGGCCATAATAGCAACATAGTCGAACAAACCAAGACTCAGCACAGCAACAACACGAATGCAACTTCTACTAACCGACCAGTGTTGCTAGCCATTGAGTACCCGATGGAATATATAGAAGACAGTGTACAACCAAACGAAATAAATTCACATCAAATAGAATTTGCACCATCGGTAGTAGATGAGAGCCCAGCTTCAAACCACCACTCGTGCGCTTGACAGCAGCATATTGAAAGTTAGAGTCAGGTTTGAAAGTACTTGTAGACGCCGCCTCTGACAACACAGACAAGATCGCCAGGATCATTCGTGACTACATCAACCTCAGGTCAGAGGTGACTCTCCTGAGAGAAGAAAATGTTAAACTAAAACAGAACATTGAAACTTTACAGCGCTCGCCCGCTACTGATCTGGCAGCACAAGCAGACAGTTTAGAAGTAACAGAACCAGTCGTAGACGCATCAATTACTTAGCCAATCAAAACACATCAGCAAATAGAAAAAGTTGCTCAACAACACTCAACATATCTTATCGAAGTGAAGGTCGGCAATAGATTTGAAGCATTACAAGAACAACTGTTAAAAAAACAGCAAGGACGACTGAACATTGCCAACAGATAAGACTACATTCAGGAAGCATCTGATAACAAGCAAGAAGACAGACTACAGCTGGGCAGTCTTCAATGGCAGAAACAGCGTGCAAGTCGTGTCAGAACCCAACCCACACATAAAACACCAAAAGACATCACCAACATAATAATTGGCGACTCTTTGATCGGAGGCATATACGGTGACCGCATGTCCTTATCAGACACCGAATAGCCGCAACAATTCAGCTTCCATGTGCAGTGGTACACTGACTAACAAACAGTATACGTAGAATGGAAGTTAATACGAACATTATATAGACAAATACATTGGGATAAACGACACTCATCATTATCAAGTGCCGTGATGGCTGGCGTAGGCGTTCATGGCTCTCCATAGATCTCGGTCTTTGGTTTTCTGGATCAACTCTGCTGCTGATATTCCTCCATGCCACCGTCACAATCCATCCAGCATCACTTCTCTTGGTCTACCTCTGCCTCTCTTCCCCTCGATCTTTCCAGTTGTTACGATGTTCTCCAATGCCTCTCTTCTCATCACATGACCGAGGAAAGCTGTTTGTCTCTGTCTTATTGTTGTATATAATGTTCTAGTTTCATTAGCCTGTTTCAGGCAGTCGTCGTTAGTTACTCTGGCAGTCCAAGGAATTCGCAACATTCGTCTCAGGAACCACATCTCTGTTGCTTCTAATTTCTTCTTAATTTGTTCATTTACATTCCAAGATTCACTGCCATACAGCAAAACTGGTTCTACATAGCATTTCAGCACTCTCTTTCTTACATTCAGTGACAGTGACTTATTGCATAAGATACTCTTCATTTTCTGAAATGCAGCTTTTGCCTGCCCTATTCTGCTCCTAATCTCTGTTGTACATCTTCCATCTGATGTTATAAATGCCCCTAGGTATCTAAAATTATCAACTTGGTTAAGGATTTTCCCTTCTATTTCTATGTCACATTTTGGTGTCACCTTTTCTTTGATATTACCATTGTTACTGTTTTCTTGATATTCAAGTTGAGTCCTTTCCTTGCACTCTCTGTTACTACAACGTCTAATAATTGTTGTAGGTCTGTTGAATTATCCGCCACCAATACTGTGTCATCTGCATAGCGTATAGTATTTATATTATAACCTCCAACTAGTATTCCTGGCATCTCTTTGATCTCTCTCATTATTACTTCGCTATACAGGGAGAAAAGATCTGGTGACAAGACACACCCTTGTCGTACTCCTAGCTTTATCTGTTCGTAACTACCCTCTTTATTTCCTATTTTAATTGCTGCTACTTGGTTCCAGTAAATATTCTTTATTATTCTTAAATCTTTTCCATCAGTGTTGATATCTTCCAACATTTTAATCAGTTCATCATGTTTTACTTTATCAAATGCCTTAGTATAATCTATGAAGCACAAATATATGTCTCTCTGTTTCTCTATTGACCTTTCTATTAGTGTCCGTAATGTATAAATTGCATTGTTTGTGCCCTTTCCTTCCACAAATCCATACTGTTCTTCACTAATTTCCATTTTTATTTTCTTTTTAGTTCTTCTCATTATGATTCTGAGTAGAAGCTTAGTGATATGGTTTATAAGGTTAATTGTACGAAAATCTTCACAATCAATTGCTCCTGGTCTTTTTGGTATAGCTATAAATACAGATTTCAGCATATCACTGGGTAAATATCCACTGCTGTAAATATCATTCAACATTTTGGTTAATATATCTACTCCAAATTCTCCCAATACTTCTAATTCTTCTATTGTGATTGCATCTGGCCCAGCTGTTTTTCCTTTCTTCATACGTTTCATAGCGTCAGCGACTTCTTCTTTCAGAATAGGTGGACCTTCTAAGTTACTATCTTCTGTTAATTCTGCCCTTTCTCCTTCATATAATTCTCTTATATACTCATTCCACCTCTTTATTATAGCATCTTCCTCTAATATTATCTTTCCTGTTTTTGATTTCAAACACCCTGTATTTATCCTTATTTTCTTTCCTGTAAGCTCACTGATTTGTCTGTGCATATTTTTTGTATCTTTAATGGAATTTAATTCAATTTTTTTGCATTGCTCGTTTAACCAACTTTCTTTAGCCTTCCCACATTTATCTTTTATTTCTTTATTTATCTTAGCGTATTCTTGTTTGTCATTCTTATACTGTTTTCTTTTGTCCATCAGGTTGATATCTTCATTCATCCATTTTTTCTTAGCTATTTTGCCTCTCTCTGGTAATACTTCTTTGCTAGTTTGATGAATGGAGTCCCATAACATTTCCCATTGTTCATCTATACTCTGTATTTTAGTTATTGCATTGTACCTATTTTTCACAGTCACTCTGTATTGTTCTTGCATTTCTTTATCTATTTTTAGAACCTCTTTATTAAGTCTCATGTTCTTAACCATTTTTTCCCTCTCTTTAATCTTACTTTTATTTGTCCACATAGTGGTACATGATCACTATTACAGTCAGCACCAGGCATTGTCTTTACATTAATTAAAGCATTTCTAAATCTTGTATTAATTAGAATGTAGTCAATTTGGTTGCGTATTTTCTTATCAGGGCTTATCCATGTGTACAGTCGTCTTTTATGGTGTTTAAACGACACTATGAGAAACCAAAATATCACAATTTATCAATTACGAAAACTATTAGACATATTACGATATAATTTTCCATATTCTAAAGTGTCTTTCTCCTCCATTATACCATCAAGTTATGGCTCCCATCGACGACTAGCTGACAATATCAACAGCACCCTAGAAAAATTCTGTAATCAGTATAATGCACAATTCATCAATAACACACAATTCTTCACATCGCAGACAGGCACTACAAAGAAACGATTGTGTAGAGATCAAATCCACACATCCACGTTAGGTAGTAGTTTGCTGGCTAAAAATATAATATACCCAGAAATGGCCCAAAAGACGACCAACACACACACGCGACTGACATTGATTTCTGAAGAACGAGACTCCCACAATCTGCTGGCGTCTGACCCCCGAACCCCAGCCACTCAAGGATTACCCATGCTACCAATAATAAATCAACCCCTCCTTCCTACCTCCACCTTCACACAGGAAGGGGATAACTACCAAAATAGTTTTCCTGCCCTCCCTGCAAGGAACCATCGTTGCAAACATCGGCATACACACACGACAGTAGTACCACTTTGACACACCCCTCAGGCCAACAATGGACCACCTAGCTGGCAGCAGTAGCTTTCGCATCATTGGAGTCCAGAACTTCACGCCAGCAATGGGCCACCTAGCAGACAACAACAGGTTACGCATCATTGGAGTAGAGAACTTCACGCCAGCAATGGGCCACGTAACAGACAATAGGTTCCGCATCATTGGAGTTCAGAACTTCTTTACTTGATGCAATTTAGTCCGGCGACTCTGAATCAAGCCTTTATGATGTCCCTAGAATACAGACCTGTAAGATAGGACATGTGTTAAAAACCCAGCCCTATACACAAGATACCAGAAAAAGAGCTTCCTCCTTGAACTTTAATTAATTACTGTTTAACGTTTTATTTCTCGTGTGGGATACCCAACTTTAAACATGAAAATTGACTTGTATAGTCATTTATTCCTTTAGTTGGATAGCAGCTGATTACCTAGCTTGCGAAGTAGTTCGAGTTAATTAATTGTTGTATTTTCATACGTTTTAATTCACTTTGTTCTGTGGTTGCACTATATGTGTTGGTCTCATTAGTTATATCGTTATAATATTGTCATTTTCATATCGATTTTACAATACAAAGATGTGTGTAAGCGGGACATGTATGATACAGACATTGATAATGCACACTGAGAGCAAGTCGCCACTGAACGTGTTGCATGGAGGGCAAACATCAGAAATGGAATAAAGAAAAAGGAGAAAATTATTGCAGATAAGTCACACACCGATCGTGTGAGACGTAAGATGGTTCATGATGGTGGAAATGACCATGTGAATGTTTATGATCTTGTATTTTTGCTTAATTTTGACTAATTAACACTTACTTCATGGGTGAAATGTCTGAGAAGTGGCAACACTGGCTCAATAAGTCAGGAATACGCCTTGGACACTTAAACATTTGCAACTTATTTAACTAGCTGCCAGAGTTATCTTCTATTCTTAATAAAAACTTTCATTTATTCGGCCTTTGGGAAAGTAGACTAAATGAAAACATTTCAGATGAGGACATCTCTATTAAAGGTACAAAATGTTTTAGAAGAGATTCCTGTAGGAAACAAGAGACAGGCATAGTAGCCTGCTTCTCATTTACTAAATGTTCACTTTGAAACTTGCGAAATAGAATGTATTTGGTTAGAGCTAAAACTTCGAAACCGCACACCACTGATAATTGGCTACCTCTGTTGAAATCCTAGTGAAGAGAAAAGAAAAATTACTTTAAGAACTTAGTAATGGATAAGTCAAATAGTAAGGATATATGGAAGGCAATTAACACCTTGAAAAACAAGTATAACTTCTCAGATTCATTACAATCAAATCCTATTTCACGCGACCAATTCAGTTCTTTTTTTTTTTCCAAACTGACATAGATCAGTTGAAGGCATCGATACCAGATTCTCCTTGCAACGTATTTTTACTGTCATCATTTTTGCAGACTAAATGAAAACATTTCAGATGAGGACATCTCTATTAAAGGGTACAAAATGTTTTAGAAGAGATTCCTGTAGGAAACAAGAGACAGGCATAGTAGCCTATGCTTCTCATTTACTAAATGTTCACTTTGAAACTTGCGAAATAGAATGTATTTGGTTAGAACTAAAACTTCGAAACCGCACACCCCTGATAATTGGCTACCTCTGTTGAAATCCTAGTGCTGGACACGTCTGGTACGAAACTTCACTACCATGATGGATGTGGTTTTCTCTTCCGGGAAGGAAATCATACTACTCGGAGACTTTAACATTGACACCAACAAATCCCACATAATATGGGGAAATATAAGTGCATCATACAACTTCCAACAAATAATAAAACAAGATATTAGAGTAACAAAATCATCTCCAACAATTATAGATCACATTTACGTAACTTGCTCAGATAACATCATAGAATGCACCGTACCCCATTGTGCAATGCGCGATCACTACCCAATATGCTGCACGTGGTCTAAAAAGGGAATTAAAACTCCTAAACATAAACACATAACTGTAAAATATAGAAGCTACAACAAATTCAATCAAAACGCATTTTTACAGGACTTGCTCAGTTCAACTCTAGACAATGTTTATCAACTTCCAGACCCGGATGATGCTCTGGACTTCTGGATGGAGTCCCTTATTGATGTGCATGATAGACATGTGCCAATGAAGGTAGTTCGAGTAAAACATCACGTCAAACCACCTTGGATCACCCAGGAAATACTTGAAATTGTGAGAGACAGAGATAAAGCACATAACAAGCGAGATCTAAGCACATACCGTACTGTTAGAAATAAAGTTCAATATACCATACAAAGAGAAAAGAAAAATTACTTTAAGAACTTAGTAATGGATAAGTCAAATAGTAAGGATATATGGATGGCAATTAACACCTTGAAAAACAAGTATAACTTCTCAGATTCATTACAATCAAATCCTATTTCATGCGACCAATTCAGTTCTTCTTTTTTTTCCAAACTGACATAGATCAGTTGAAGGCATCGATACCAGATTCTCCTTGCAACGTATTTTTACTGTCATCATTTTGCGAGAATAGATGCTCCCGGGATATTCTTTCCGACATACCGCTAATGACAGTCACTGAAGTATTCACTTACCTGAGTAACATAAAAGACACAACCTCATCTTGGTTAGATGGAATCAGCAACCGGATTCTCCGCTGTGCTGCGCCAGTGATCTTTGTATCACTAACCTATGTCTATAATCAGTGTCTCACCAAAGATCACTTCCCATCTTCTCTCAAAGTCGCTAAAGTGTATCCTCTTCTTACATCAGGTTAAATGGACAATGGTCTCCCGAACAATTATATACCCATTTATTTACTATCATCACTATCTAACCCACTAGAAAAACACATCCATAAAGTAACATTACAGTATTTAGATCGCAACAAGCTTATAGTTGACAGTCAATCAGGATTTCGACCAAAATATTCTTGCCAAACATGATAGAAAATTGGCACCAGAATATAAATAACAACAATCTATGTGGAGCTGTGTTTATCGATTTCAAAAAAGCATTTGATATATTTGACACTGCAATTTTAATTTTTTGTTAAAACTAGAGACAATGAACATTGGTCCTAATGTGGTGACGCTAATAATATCTTTTCTGTCAAACAGAAAGCAAGTAGTATCATACAATAAATCGCTGTCCCAAACCACTATCTTCAATACTGGAGTAACGCAAGGCTCTATTCTTGGCCCTCTATTATTTGCCATATATATTAACGATCTACCTTTGTATCTTTCGTCGTCCTGCGATCTATTTGCAGACGACTGTACAGTGTATACAAACGGTGAAAGCATTAATTTACTGGAGGCGTATTTGCAACAAGAATTAAATAATGTAGTTAGGTGGAGCTATGCAAACCGTATGCAAATTAACATCACTAAAACAAAATCTATGTTCTTAACAACCAGACAAAGACTTCAATCTCTAAATTCACACAGATCACTTCAACCTGAGATCGACAACATGCCAGTAGAAAGGGTAATTGAGCACAAAACATTAGGCCTCATCATTGATAGAAACCTAACCTTTAACCCTCATGTTCAAGCGCTTACTAAACAAATAGCTAAAAAAGTCTACCAACTCGTCAAAATTAAAAATTTCCTTGATGAGGACACAAAGCAAATATTCTATACTTTTCGATACAGACTCATTTTGACTACTGCTGTACAATCTGGGACGGTTGCTCCAATTCAAGCACCAAGGGTCTTTACTCACCCTAGAAACGGGCCATGAGTTTAATTAATAGCAAACATTTAACTGACAATCCTAGCCTGCATAAACGCCATCAGTTACTACCACTCCGCAAACGGCTGCTTTTCGACAAGGCCAAACGAATTCACAATATCCTACATAGGAATGCCCCCAATTACCTTTTGCCATTTTTTAAATATTAATGCTAGACACAGTAAACGATTAAATATAATACACATTCCGAAGCCTGGGATAGACTTACACAATCAAGCTTAACGTACTCAGCAGCTCAGCTGTGGAACAATCTTCCACAAGAAATCAAAGACATCACCAATCCCTATACATATAATCGCAAATTATTAGAACACTATCTCAGTAAGGATTACCTTCCCCTTAATAATAGAAATAATAATAATAATAATAATAATAATAATAATAATAATAATAATAATAATAATAATAATAATGAAGACACAAACAATAGATTGCACGATTTATTGCCTGGCATATTTCGCTGCATCTCGTCAGGTACCATCCATCCATCCATCATGTGCCATGCCGGTAAGCGTGGGCGGTCATGTTCTGCCATCTCACTCGATCAACAGAGTCGTGGATCAGTTCCGTGTTTCTGTCTCGACCATGCCACAAGGCCAAGCCATCCAGATACTTGTTTCTAGGTCTTCCCCTTGGTCTGTTCCCCTCGATCTTACCAGTTGTCACCAAGTTCTCCAAATCATTTCTTCTCATAACATGCCCAAAAATTTGTGACTGTCTACGTCTAACGTCTCTGATCAGTTTACGATCTTCATTTGTTTCTTGAAGGACTTGTTCATTGGTCTTTCGTCAGGTACATACTGCAGAAATCACACAACTTACGTGAATTAACTAGATAAATCCTTACAGTTGAAATATACACATATTCGCACAGAGTTATGGAAGGGCGGAATGTAAGACGGGCCTGCGTGCCCAATTCTTAACCCTTTGAAAATAAAGTGTTGTTGTTGTTGTTGTTGTTGTTGTTGCTGTTGTTGTTGTTGTAGACACATTGCATGCAACTGCTTCGTGAAAAAAAATGTTTATTATAATTGTTCGCCTATATCAAGAGACAGGGCACCAGTTTTGGCAGTAAAGGCCAGGGCCACATATGAAGCTTGCCTTTAGGATAGAATTGAAATCTTCAACCGACAACAGAAACAACAGAAGGTGAAGAAGAAAGATGAGGAGGAGAACAACAGTAGTAGGATGAATAATACTTAGAAGAAGATGGGAAATAGGAAGAAGAGGGTGATGATGTTGATAAAGAGGAGGAGAAGGAGGAGGAGGGGAGGGTCGAGGAGGAAGTTGAATAAGAAGGAGAAAAATAAGAAGAAGATATAAGTAGGAGCGAAAAAGAATACAATGATAATGTCAGACATACATACCTATAATAAGCCTATAATAAAATATTGTTATTGTCACAGTTTTCCTGGAATACTTGTATAATTAATGTGTCCCTACTTATGATAGTGTTTAAATCTTTACTGAATATAACACTCAGCAATATTATATATCGTTAAACAGCAGTCTTAGTCTAAAGAAACTAGCATTTAGCAAATGTTACAAAATATACTTAACCAGAATACAATTTCTTCTCTCAAATCTAGGTTTGGCCATATCTGATTTTGGCTGCCTGATAACATTGATATGGGTAAACATCTGCGTAAACCCAGCGTTCTTTTCTGTAGATTGGCCCTTCAACTCCATTGACCTAAGTTACCTAACTGGTGGGATGCCACACTTCACGTTTGCTCGAATCAGCAGCTGGATCACGGCATTCATCACTCTGGAGAGATGTTTGTGCATAACAATGCCTCTGAAGGTTCGTGTTATTGACATTATTTACACGGCAACAGAGCAGGGATCAAAATGGCAGTAACAGAAGTCAGGGGTAGAAAGTGAAAAACTGGGGATAGATGCATTATGCAACATGCCCTGTGCAGACGGTCTCCTCAGAAAGTCGGTTCCTCAGCACGGTCCGAGGAACAGATTCTCGGTTCCCTGCCAGTTTCTCTAGCTCATGTATTCGGTGTCAGTCTTCGTTCTGGTCGACCCATGCTTCTTCTAATCTGAACCATTGTGTCCTTAACTGGATTAAAATAAAATTTAAAAAACAACATTGTGTCGTTTAACGTGATCAAACTATGTCAGATTTCAAGATATGATGTTTTTAATGTGCCAGTTTTCTCCATTGATCCGATCTGGTAGAATGTCTGCATTGTGTTTCTTCTTCTTGGTCGAGGGTATTCTAAGAAATGTTCTGTACTATTTAAGTTCAAATTTCAAGATTTTCTTCATGGTCAAGGGTATTCTAAGAAATGTTCTCTAATTGTTATGTTCAATGTTTAGGAATTTCTTCTTGAGTAGTTGCCAACTCGTCCATGTCTCATTACTGTATCTTGTCACAGAACAATGCATGTTCTAAAGACAGTTAATCGTACTTTGTTTGCCGGTGTTGTGACATAGGCACATAACATTGTTTAACCTCTGTATTGCTATAGCTAGACGCTGTCTTCGTTTGTAATTTTCCTGTTGCTGATTATTGCGTAGCCAAACTTCTTCTTTGAGTGCCATTCAATGCTTTCTTTTATATTTGTTTATATGCTGTCTCAGTGGCCACATGGGTTCCGCAACAATTTATATTTCTGTGTATTTAATAATTTTAAATTGTGTTTAATGGTTTCAGCACTTCTTAGATGATGATGATGATGATGATGATGATGATGATGATGATGATGATGATGATGATGATGATGATGCTATCTCGTTCAAAAATATTGATTTTGGATTGATGCTTCCTTTAATAATTTAATATTTTCCTCTCCGATTATATATTAGTTTTACTTGTTTTATTTCAGATCAACATGATTGTAACTCCAAAGCGAGTGTCAGTAATCATCTTTGGCTTGTTTATCGTGCTAATCATTTGCGTGGCTCCCGGCTATGTCGTCAACAGATTAGAGACGAAATACTTGCCATCTGTAAATAAAACCATGTTGTTGCTAACCCATACTGCAGACAGGGCGGTTGTTGAAAGGATCTTGTTTGCAGTCAACAACGCATTCATCCCCTTCGCTGCTTTCGTTGTCATTATCATCTGCACGCTAATACTTGTCATCAAATTACGGATGTCATCTAAATGGCGGAAAAAAGCGACAACAATCACACACGCTGATAATGTATCTAACCGAAACCAGAAAATTATTACAATGGTAGTGATGATATCAAGCCTTTTTATCGTCTGTTTTATTCCCGTAAGCATTAGCTTCATTGCTGTCACACTGGTGCCCGAGCTGTCAGTTGGGGGAAGGCACATGAATATTTTAATAATCATAATGGGTCTTGGATTCGTACTGGAGTCTATCAATTCTTCTATGAACATTTTCATCTACTATTACATGAGCAGTAAATTCAGAACAATATTTTGTCAGTTGTTTCGCATTGGCTTGGTCAAGGACAAGCACGTTTTGTAGTGAGCGGTTTCAAATGTTTATGTGAATGTATCACTAAGACTTAGAGAAAGCCGTTTCAAAATTAGTCACAATGAAAACATGCATAAAGCTGCAAATCGCTCTTCGAAAGACAAAATGTTCTTCAAAGGAGAAATTGTTATGACATTCTCTGATGATTGTAATTTAGTGTGATGTTTATTTATATTTTCACCACCTTGTGTTGGTTTTCAAACAAGGTAAAAGTGCCGGTCATTCATAAAATTTTCATATTGAAAGTAAACTTGCCAAGAAATCACAAACAGCCAAAAAGTCTCAATGCACGAACTCCGTTGCATCGGCGAGGATCCTGAAATACTTGGGTAGATTTTTAACTCGAAATTTTGCCCGGGCAGCGCCGTTAGGCTACTCTTTTTCGATTTACAACTGCCAAGCGATTTTTTACGTGCGCAACAATACATACGAGCGTCAGATCTCACTACCCAGGGACCAGGGGAAATTTTATCACTGGAAGTCCAGGTGGAATTTTTAAATAGGCTACATCCCGGTCCTCACCGGGGCCTGAACCCGGGACCTCCAGCACTCGAGGCGGACACCATACCTCGAGACCACTCAGCCCCCTCCCCCCAACTTTATTGTACATATCACCAAAAGAACATTACACCATGTGTCATATATTTTTAAATTATAGCTAACAGAAATTTGAAATATCTCGCATTTTTGGAAAAATTCATTGGTTTTGGGCTAATTTAAATATCCTGCATTTTCGAACAAATTCATAGATTTTAGCGATTTTAAATATCCCGCTATTTGACACTCAAGGTTACTTAGTTCTTTTATCCGACGCTAAGTGTTGATAAAATTTAATATGATATTTCGACTGCTGATACATATGTTTTGTGGTCTTCGGCGTCTTCGGTAAGCTGGCAACGCTATCGAGCTCATACTAGTAACTACTTTTAGTCCCACTTGACAAAGTTCCGTTTTATTCTGTAGTTTCGTTCTATTATCGCTACTGCGTCTGGAAAGATTTTGCGATCGACGTTAAAATATATATTTATCATATTTATAATAAAGAGTTCAAACTACTTTAACAAAGTATACTGTCTACCATATCGATTCTGTAGGTAAGTAAACCCTGACACGTTTTATTTATGTAATTTAAAATAATTAATTTTTATTAATTAGTATTACCCGTGGTGATTTATTATTTTTCAGTTAGAAACAAAGACCTACCACGATGTCAACTAATAAACACGCTGGACCAAAGAAGAGAAGAGTCAAAGAAGAATTAAGAAGTTTTCAATGCAGGTGGGCTATAAGCAATTTTTTCGTGGAAATTAAAACAAAGCCCATATGCTTGAGATACAACGAATCTGTTTCTGTTTTGAAAGAATATAACATCAAACGGCACTACGAGACTAAACATGTAAATAAGTGTGATAAATATAAAGGACAATTTCGTCATGACCAAGTAATTGACTCAAAAAAGCAAAACTTTTTCTGCACAACAAAAGATATTTACTAGAGCGGGTTCAGAGTCAACATGCTATGTAAAAGCTAGTTATGCAGTAGCCATGACACTAGCAAAAAATCGAAGCCATATTCAGATGGTGAAATGGTTAATGAATGTTTGGAGAGCGTTGTTGAAATTATGTGTCCAGAAAAAGAAGAAGCATTTCTCAAAAATACGTCTGTCTCGTCAAACTATTACTAGGCGTGTGAACGACATTGGAAAACATATTGAAGATAATTTGAAAAGTCGAGCATCCGAGTCTATATTTTATGCTCTAGCATTGGATGAAAGCACATATATGACAGATACTGCACAACTGGAAATTTTTATTAGAGGTGTTAATATCCATTTTAAAAAAGCAGAATAACTAGCGGCACTGTATCTACTTAAGGACACTACTAAGTCGCGATATTTGTTAGAGGCAGTTACATCGACATTGAATCGCTTTTCGTTACAACTTAAAAACGTATTGGGCTTAACAATGGATGGTGCTCTAGCAATGATTGGGAAAAACGAAGGTTTAGTAAAATTGATTGAAAATGAGGCCTCCAAAGTCGGTAATACTTCAATGCTAAATTTTCATTATTATTCATCAGGATAATTTATGTTCGAAGTCCCTTAAAAATGGACAGTGTCATGAAAGTTGTCGTCACAATAGTGATGTTCATTAAGTTGAACGGATTGAATCATCGTCAGTTCCGAGAATTTCTAAAGTCTTCGGGCTCAGATTATAATGACGTTACATTTTATGCAGAAGTAAGATGGTTGACCCGTGCCAGAATGTTGAAAGGAGTGTTTGATTTGCAGCAAGAAATACAATCAGTCTTTGCAAGCTAATCAAAACGTGTCCCAGAGTTTGACGACAAAGAGTGGGTTTGACTTTGCATTTCTGGTCGATATCACTAGCCACCTAAATGACGTTGATACTCGTCTACAAAGGAATGATCAAGTAATTAATAAGATGTATGATCATATTTCTGCATTTCAAATGACACTTGGTCTTTGGTAACAACAGCTAAGGACAAAAAATAAAACAAAAACACTTCACTCACTTTCCTACATTGTCATTGCAACCAGACGTCACACAGGAAGCGGCGGATAAAGACGCTCCTTTGATATCTGACTTAAACCTCGAATTTGAAAACCGATTTCAGGATTTAAAGAAAAAAACAAACAAAAAAACATCGTGTGCTTTTTTGTGCATTTGCAACGCCATCCGTGGTAGACGTGAATTTATTAACAGGAAGATTACAAATGGAACATTGTGAAATGTGTTGTGATACACAGTTAATTAAAGCAGAAATTCCATCAAGTTGGCTTGGAAGAGTTCTATAAAACGTATGTGGACAAGGGTAAATATTCGGCGATTTTCAAACATGCTCTATCGATGGTTTCGCTATTTGGAAATACTTAATGCGTGGGAACAGATTTTTAGTCGCATTAAGCACATCAAATCACAAGTGAGAACGCGAATTACTGATGTTCGTTTGAAAAACTGTTTGCGTGTAGCGACAACATCAGTCGAGATCAATTTTGATGCACTTAGTTCTACAAAATAAAGTCAGATGGCTCACTTTTAAATATTTTTAAATTGTCTAATAAATATGTTTGATTATCAGTTATGTTTTATTTTCTTCACAATTACATAAATAAATAAATAAATAAATATACCTATTTCTTGTTTGTTTGATTTTTTACATTAAACCAGGCAATCGGTTGACCACGATCTAACCTACTGGGAAGCGATGATGTGATCGAAGCTGTAGCACGCTTGCTTGTTTACTTTAATTAAAAACAACACAACAAAAATAAAGAAAATTAGGCGCGTGGCCCGGCTGGAAATATTATTTCTGAAATTTCGCCCGCCTGCTGAAAAGATTGGCCACCCCTGGTGTAGACAGAAACTGCAAATATCTTACAATAACACAAGATTATTTGCTATATGACTCGGAAGCCTTGGACATTGAACAAGCAATTCAAATGTACAATAGAGGCCATCCATCCATTATGTACCATGCCGGAAAGCGTGGGCGGCTCTGTGTTCCTTCTCGACCATGCCATGTGGCCAAGCCAACCAGGTATTTACTTCTTGGTCTTCCCCTTGGTCTGAATAGAGGCCATGGAAGTATGGATATACAGTAGAATATGTCGCATTTCCTGGAAACAAAAACAATCAAATACAGAGGTTCTAGAAAAACTGGGATTGAAAAGAGAGTTGATAGAAGAATTAAACAGAGGCATATGAAATATTTCGGCCACATTAAAAGACATAACACTCTTATACAAACCATACTGAAGAACAATATGATCTTTTTTGTAAACAAATAACTTCAGTATGTTGACGATATTGTATTACTATTAAAAGCACAAATGGGAATTGAAAATTAATAAAATCATTGCAATGACAAAGTGTTAAATAAAATGTATACCGTAATGCAACAAAATAAAAATAATGGCAACCGGTAACATGAATATGTCAACACACACACACGCACGCACGCACGCACACACACACACACACACACACACACACACACACACATATATATATATATATATATATATATATATATATATATATATATATATATAGAGAGAGAGAGAGAGAGAGTGAGAGAGAGAGAGAGATCGTTCTAAAAGTGAGCAGTTTTAAAAATCTAAGGTCACTGCTGAGGGGCTGAGAAAATGTAATGGGGAAAACAATTAAAGAACACACATTGCTTTACAAACGCTATTGAAATTAAAACCTTAAACAGAGCAACAGAAGTCAGAAGGTTAGTCGTCAAGAAACCCCGCCTTCGACTTGCGGCTATAAAACCCCAAAATAAACAGCGATCTCCCAACATCTGCTAACATGCGGCCATATGGCTAACAAAGAAATGCGTTTCGTATAATGAAGTATAATGTATTCGAGGAACAAACGATTATTCACACACACGGAGGGAAAACAATTAAGCATCTAAAACAGGGTCTATGCCGGCGGCAAGATTTCATAATTAATCTGCAATTTTTGTTTGTTCGCTGTCAACATCAACATATTTCAGCTGATTGTTGATTGTTTGGCAAGATTACGCTCAGTAGT
Source organism: Cepaea nemoralis (assembly GCA_014155875.1). Taxonomy (NCBI): domain Eukaryota; kingdom Metazoa; phylum Mollusca; class Gastropoda; order Stylommatophora; family Helicidae; genus Cepaea; species Cepaea nemoralis. The sequence continues at coordinate 301,984 of JACEFZ010027123.1, read as the reverse complement.
TTGCCATTGCATTCTGAGCGACCGGCTCCCAATCCCAGTAAGTTACCGACGCGGAGATAACCGCTATCGATTCTCGCGCACGTCACGTTACTCACGAGATAATACGGTATTAAGGAGAAAGTCGTGTAAGTCCTAGACCAGGGAGATCGGCATTCTGCGATTACCGTGGGATAATATTACTCCCCATTCGAACAGTATCATAGACCGTGTGTAATGTATTATATGTTAGCCAAATTATGAATCAGCTATTCACATCATGTGATATATCATTCTTCACTCCCGTGTGTTGCCGGGGCCCATAAGGGAAGCAAAGAATAGCAACACTGCAGCCTACCACGCATGTCGTAAGAGGCGACTAAGGAGGATTGATGGTTCCGTCGCCCTGCTACTGAGTGAGTGCGTGGCGCGACACTGTGAGCTGTGAGTTTCGTGTGAAGTGCTTTTGAATCTGCCCGAGGTTTTTTGGAACGTGACTGCATGTTCGGAGCGATGGCAGATGGCTATGTCCCAGAGTTGACCGGTTTTTGCCTTATGCAGAAATGCGTGGCTGCTGGGCTTCTGGTTGACTGCCACTACCATCGACGATGCACTGTATTTCGTGGACTGTGTGGGTGAACATCTAGGAAACATCCAGATGGGAAAATGACTGCCGATTCCAACAGAAATGAACTGGGTATTCTGTGAGGGACTATTGTGTTGACATTCTGGCGGCGGCATTATGCACAGTGTATCTGTGCGGGCTGGTGTTTGTCGAGACTCCTGTCTTTTCCACTTTTCACATTGGGCAGTGGGGAGCATTTTGTGTGATATTCACTGGCACAGGAACGGAGCATAATGGGGATGACCCGTTGCTGTGAAGTTGTAACTGCGACTAACTAACTAATATCATTCTTCAGCATACACCGGACGAGATCATTATTGCTGTTGTTGTTGTGCGGTTGTTCTTTTTACCGCCCCCCCCCCCCTCAACCGTATTTGTTAGACACTCAATTTCGATTAATGTCATTAGATCGTTGTTGGGAGCGTTCTGGTACAGTACGCAATCTCTTGTAGCATCTCATACTGAAAATGACACAAAGACACACTAGTACGTTTCTGGTGAAGATTTACTTCCCTACCTTCCCCACATGTTTTCGGCCTAACATTCTATGAGGACCTATCATCAGGCGAACACCCATCTGAGGATACATAAATCTATTCTATAACGGTTCCTTCACTCTGTGAGATGACTAGCTGGCGTATAGGACTAGGCAAAGGAATAATAACAGATCCTGTCCCTACACAATCGTTGATGCTTCGTAGAAATGAAGTCAAATAAAGCATGCGTAAGAATTAGACTGAACGGAGTTATTTGCGTTGAAGCTCTCCGAAAATCAACGTGTATTAGAAACACTCATGTCGCATCCCATCTCCCTACAGAACAATGGAAGATTACTATGATTAACGTCTGTTGATCAATGCGCTCACGACACTCTACTCCTAACAATTTTAGCAATCCTGACTTTATTATGAACCCGGAAGTCTAACAACCAATCGATAATTTGAATCCGACTATGAATTCTAAACAATCAAGAATTTGCTATGAACCTCGAATTCTAACAACCAAGCAAGAACTCTAATCAGCGGGCTTGGCCATGGGAATCCCATGGGAAAGGTCCCATGGGATGGGGTGGGATGGGACAAGCATAAATTACCATTGGATGGGATAGAATAACATGTCCCATGGACACACCTGCCAGGTTTGGCCATGGGTATGTTATTCCCACGGGAATCCCATTGGAAAGGTCCCATGGGATGTGATGGGATGGGACATGCATAAATTACCATGCGATGTAAAATATGTCCCATGGACAAACCTGCTAATCATCCAAGAATTCGATTCACACTATGAATTCCAAATAATCAAGAATTTGATTCAGACTATGAATTCCAAATAATCAAGAATTCGATTCACACTATGAATTCCAAATAATCAAGAATTTGATTCGGACTATGAATTCTAAACAATCACGAATTCTCCTCGATGAAAAAAATTTAATCACCCCAACGAGAATTTTAATCAATGAGATTTCTAATAGGACTAAGAATTCTAATCAAACCAAGAATTATAGTACTCAAGCGTCTGTACTCTTGTCCAGTGGTTTTCACTGCTGTCATCGTACCACCATTGCGTGTTCCCTAGATAGGTTATAAAAACACACGTGTTACTCTATCTTGAAGACCTTTGTCATCCATGTGGCTAGAGATATTTATATTCTATGATTGCATCAATCCTACCACGTAGGTAATCCATCCTAGCATAAATTACTCTTACAATCCTTCACTAACAGTCATAACTAATCACCATCATAGACAACAAGCTTCTGTACTCCTGCCTGGTGATTTTCCAGACAGTCACCATACAATCATTGCTGAAGTGTTGTCTAGGTCCATATGGAAATGCTAGCAGGGAAAATAAAAAGATATCAATTGAAATGAAAAAAAAGAGTGTTGAAATACTACATATAACCTATACTTGTGTACGGATGTGAAGCGTGGACAATGAGCAGACAAGCTGAAAAACATCTAATGGCTATGGCAATGTGGTTTCTGATAGACATGCAAAAAATACCATGGATAGACAGAAAAACAAATGAACAAGTCCTTCAAGAAACAAATGAAGATCGTAAACTGATTAGAGTCATTAGACGTAGACAATCTAAATTTTTTGGGGCATGTTGTGAGAAGAAATGACTTGGAGAACTTTGTGACAACTGGCGAGATCGAAGGGAAGAGACCAAGGGGAAGACCGAGAACTAAATACCTGGATGGCTTGGCCACGTGGCATGATTGAGACATGAACACGGAGCTGATCCACGATTCTGGTGGTCCAGTGAGATGGCAGAACATGACCGCCCACGCTTATCGGCATGGCACATGATTGATGGATGTTGGAAATGTAAATAATACCATGGAGGACAGAAAAACCAATGAGACAGTTCTCCAAGAAGCTACAGAAAAGCGTGAACTGATTATAGAAATTAGACGTAGACGGTTAAATTATTTTTGTCACGTAAAGAGGAGAATTAACCTGAAAACGTTGTGACAACTGACACAACGTATGGGAGAAGGACAAGGGGAAGGCACATATATAATAACTTGTATGGCTTGGGTACATCATATAATTTGGACAAGAACACAAACCTGAACCGAGACTGGTGATGATGATATCAGAGGACAAATCACGAGCACCCATGCGTATCGACATGTCACAAGATGATGATGATGAACTGATGTGTGCGGTGTTTAATTATTACAATGTGTGTTTGATTTTATTCGTAACAAAATTACGTGTGTCTCTCTGCATTGTTCTTCAAACTAAAGAAGGTAATGTTTGCCAATCTTTATCGTCATCATCAAGTACCTTTCCGACTGAGGTGGCAATCATGCTTTTCCACATGCTTCTCCAGGGACATGTGGCAGTTCGTAGGCTGACACCTTTCTGTGTTTGATACAACAATATCAAGATTCTTCTCTAGCTGTCTTCCTCAATCTCTCTTTGCACAAATCTATCAAGTCGTCAAAACAGTTCTAGCTTCAGTCTGCTCATATTGTGGCCTATTTCTGATGTTTGTGATAAGTTTTCTTTGCTCTACTCAAAACGTTTAAATTACTAATTTTGGCTGTCCAAGGAAATTTCAGCAATCTCCCATAAAACCACATTTCCTAAGCTTCTGCAAATGTGTTGTTTGATTGCTAATTGTCCAAGATTTGTTGCCATGTGTTAGAACTTGTCTTATGCAACATGCATGAGTTTCGTTCATTTACATTTCCAATGGCAAGGATTTATTTCATGAGATGGTCTTCACGTGATAAATTGGAGATTTTGCGCAACCTATTCTGATTTTCTTTAAAATCTCCGTGATGCTTCCTCCAGCTGATGTTGTCCCTGTGCCTAGATATTTGAATTTCTGCGTATGCCTCAAAATATCACCGGTTTCTTTAACTGATTCAGTGGTAAATGAACCTTGGACCAAACATGGTGAAACATCGAATGATCAAGTATTATAATATAAATTTCCATGCTGATCATTAAAATTGAGGAATATATTGCGAAACGAAACAAATAACACGGCGATCCTATTATGGCGATATATCGTTCTTCTGTCATAGTGGAACGTCGCATTTGGCGATATATTATCCTTTGGCATTCATTCATTCATTCATTCATTCATCCATCCAGATTCAGTAGCATGTCCTTTGCAGAATCTCACCCCCTTAACAACCTTCCGGAAAACTTTTCGATGATAAACAAGATGTCCCGCGTCCGATACACCCATCTGGAGATCATCCGCCACTTCCTGCACCCATCTTATTTTTTGAATTTCCTCTTCCTCTCTTCCCGGGCATATACCCCTCTATTACTGTTCTCTCAAAACTTTCATGACATTTTAAATGACCAAAATATTTCAATGTTCTTTGTTTTATCGTCTTATCAGAGACATTGTACAACCACACGGAATGACACTATCCAGTGCCGTCCACCGGGCGCTGGAATGCAAATTATTCCTCCCCACGACGCTTGACGGCAGAAGTGGAAGATGATGATGATGATGATGATGATGAGTAGCCAACCTCCTTCAATATTCAGCTCTTGTCGTATGGATGCATTTGTTCTTTTCTTTATCCAAGATATTCTTAGAACCTTTCGGCACTGAATTGTATATGTAGGCGCGATCTGTGTCTTTGATATAACCATTACTTTTTGCCTTCTTATTATTCAAGCTGAGACTCAATGTTTCCCCCAACCATGGCATCTATGATTTCCTGTAGTTCCTTCTGACTTGTTGCTATCAGCAAGGTGTCAGTAGCATAACGTAAATTATTTATATTACGTCCAACCGCAATATGAAAATCTTTGCCCAGCGACACTTCTTGGATAATTATCTTTGTGAATTCAGGAATACTGGGTTTAAGAATCCACCTCACTGTACGCGTACCCATCGTCACAGCCACCTATAGTGACCATGCTGATTATTTCAGTAGCAATCGTTTTTGTGTGTAGGGAGTGAGTGGGGGAAACCAAATTCAATATAGTGATGGTATGGTGACCGGGTAATAAAAGAGGCGTTATTACTATTACGTGTAACCCGACTACCGCAATTTTTTAACCCGAGGTCTTATATTTCTGTTAATTGCTTATTCTGTATTGTAATCATCATAACATACCATCAAATTCACATTACAATTACAGTATCGTATACTTCGTAATACAATATCTGATGTCACAATAATTTAATATACCTGGGTTTGTGCTTCTAGTGGTACCTGTAATATTACACTTATTTAGAGCTAGTTTCTCTCTATTAATATTAAAGTTAGTCTAATACAGAAGACGGAACATACGCACATATAATTATTATGCACAAATGATATACTTTATTCTTATGCTCCTATATGTTCGAATGTAAGAACTAAGCAAATGTGCTGTAATCTTCTTGTTTTTGTAATATGTAGGAAACAGAAAGATTTGGGACAGTTGTTGTTGTTGACTTTACATCTATCTGTCTATGTATATGTGTATCTGTTGGCAGACTGGTTGTCTCTCTATCACCACCATCTTTCACTTTTATCGCTAAGCGTCGTGGGGAGGGATAGTTGATGTTCCAGCACACGATGGTTGACAATGGATATTGTCATTCCATGTGATTGTAAAAGTCTTTGCTGTCGTCAATCCATTTTCATCTCAGAGTAATCTTATTATCGTATCAGATCTTCTTTGATGTAGCGCCGCTACTGGTACTAGATGGTGTTGCATTCCAACAACATAGCTGAACCATTTGATCTGCTCCATTTCAATATATGTGGCACGAGATGTTGATACCACTGTCTGCCTGATAACATTACTTCTTATTCAATCTCGGACTGTTAAGTTGGCAGTTCTCTGTTAAGCATCCGCTATCGCAGGTGTTGCTTTTGCGTAAGTTTGAATTGTATAATGTCCAAGTTTAACATTGGTAGCATAGGATTGGTGTGAATATGCTATTTATTATTTGTAGTCTTGCGGATATAAGTATATTTGGATGTTTCAGCATGGGTGATAGTTGATATATAGGCGCACTTGCTATTCGACATCTTATTTCGATTTCTATGTCTATGTTGCCATCTTCTGTGAATATATTTTCTAGATATTTAAATTCTTCAACTTGTTTCAGAGGTATACTATGTATTAGTATATTTAGTCGACCAAGAGATATGCTAACCATCATTACCCCAGTTTTTACTGCACATTGGCTAAAAGGTATATGGCTATGATGGTTGCTAGCAATTGCCCTTGTATCCCATAGTCTTTAATTATGGTCCATAATTTAAATCTACCAACTCCGTGGACAGCATTTTCCTCTTCTACAAACACACTATTCTGCTGGTCACTGTAATCGATGATTTCTTTTAAACATTTATGTCGTAGAGTGAATAGTGCATTAATGAAGTCTTTACATGTCCTGAAACAAAACTTTACTTTGCTTAACTGTCTATATATGCTGTAGTCTTGTAGTATTTATAACAAATAGGAGACTGTTAGAATGGGATTATGTGCCGCTGATGTTACATCTATATACCTGTGTGTATATATATATTTGTCCATCCGTCCGCCCGCCTGTCCGTGCATCTATTTGTCTACCTGTCTACCCACTCCCCCTTTAACACACACACACATTATATATATATATAGTGTGTTTGTGTGTGTGTGTGTGTGTGTGTGTGTGTGTGTGTGTGTGTGTGTGTGTGCACACGTATACATATCATCACTCAGTGACCCCAATGTACAAACATCCTTCATTAGACGAGAGTTGTACTTGCTGCATGTCCCGTGGTGCACGCTGCGATCAGCCCCAACTTCATTTTACATGCAACTGTAAGTTCGCTAGTTTACCATTGCTTTCTCAATGAGAAGTCAACATTTAAATCCAACTGACCTGTGCCTGGAATGAACTCACTGCACTT